>PVJX010004186.1:0-97813 GCA_004027295.1 Dolichotis patagonum
TTCACTGAGGCCTCTCTGCCACTGTTCTGAAATGCTCGTATTCTTGTTGTCTCTCCCTAGAATGTCCTTCAGTATTTTTTGTAGGGTTGGACTGGTGGTCACAAATTCTCCTAGTTCCTCTTTGTCATGGAAGCATCTTTTTTCTGCATTAATTTCTAGAGAGAGTTTTGCAGGATACATCAATCTGGGCTGGAGATTGTTCTCCTTCAGGGCTTGAATTACTTTACTCCAAGCTCTTCTTGACTTAATGGTCTGTGTGGAGAAGTCTGCCGTGATTTTGATGGGTTTTCCTTTATAGGTGATCTGTTTCTTTTCTCTGATGGCTTTTAATATTCTGTTCTTAATATTGAATTTCTGGGATCTTGATTATTATGTGTCTAGGTGTAGCTCTGTTTTGGTTGTAGGTGGCTGGAGTTCTGTATGCTTCATACATCTGCATATCATTTCTTTTGTCTATGCTTGGGAAATTTTCCTTAATGATTTCTGTGAATAGCCTTTGCAATTCCTTTGTTTTGACTCCTGCTTCTTCATTCATATGCTTTATTCTTAAGTTATAGATCCTCTTGTCGTCCTCTAGCCTTCCAATTGTTACTGCCTGCTCCCTTGTTATTTTTAAGAGATCTTCCCTTTCATGATCACACATTGCAAGCCTGTGTTCAATTTTTGATAGTCTTTCTTTGGTTTCTTTCAAGCAGTTTTGCCAGTTTTCTATGGAGTCTTTAGTTTCTTGATAATCTCTTTGAATTTGCTTCATGAATTCTAGGTTTTTCTTGTTTTCTTCATTAAACATTTCTCTCCTTTTGTGTTCCTCCATTCTTCTGTGTCTTTTTTTTTTGTCTGTGTCTTCTTGAGAGGTGCCCAGCCTTTCTTTTATTAATCTATTTATCTCCTGTTTAATTTGAATTAATATTTCAGTTTTGATCCCGCTTACGAGGTCCTGAAGATATCTCTTTATGTCTGCTACCGCTGTGTTTGTTGTTGCATGTTTGCTGCCCTCAAATCTCTTTTGTATTTACCTCTCCTGGATCAATGTTCTCAGGGTTGGGGGCTGGGAGTTGTTTCTTATTTCTCCCTCTCGTCATGTTTTTGGTTCCTTCCATACAAGTGTACAGTGTAATTCCTAGCCCCTTTGCTTGTTGTTTAAGGCTCCTCTGGAGCACGCAGGCTAGGGGCTTCTGCCCTCTGCCGGCAGCTATCAGAGTGAAGTTCAAGCAAATGCAGTGTGCGCTGGCTCCTCTCCTCCGGGCCAGTCAACCTTTGCAGGCCTTCACTGTGTCAGTGCTCAGGTAATTAGTTTGTAGCAGTCCACTGGGTCCTGGCCAGGGGCACGGGCCAATCCAAGCAGATTCCACCAATCCGCTCAGCAAGGGGAGCAACCAACTGAATCCACTTCCTTATGGAGTTAGGGCTGTCCTGCCCAAATCCAACATGTCTTCCAGTCAGTTTCCCCTTTCCCGTGGGAGGGTCTTATTCCCATCACTCACCACATGTTGATGCCGGTCCCCGAGACCTGCTGGGCTCCCAGACCTCCAACTTCAGCGTAGCTGGGGCACAAATTCATGGTGCCTCTGGGTGGGTGGTGTGCAGGGCCGCGTCCGGGTGAGCCACCCACAGGGATGTTCAGCTCCACGCTTTGGCTGCTCAAGCCAGTTGCATCGGCGCAGTTTGGTCAGTCAGGTTGCTCTCGGGCAGGAATTCAGGCGGCTCGAGGAGGGCACCCTGCTTGCTGATCTTAGCTTCACTAATGGTAGCCCCGGGACCTCATATTTGAGCATTTTTTTAAACTTTAGTTTCCTCCTGGGTTGAGAGAGTCCATCTCTCTCTGTTTGGGTCTCTCTCGTGTGTTAAATTCTGGCATTTAAGCTGTCTCTCTCAGAAAGGATCTCTCTGCTGCTACCTACCGGTCCACCATCTTTGGAAACTCCCCCAAGTTAAAGTCTTTGTGTATGTAGATCTATGCTCTTTTCATTTCTCTTAGATACCAAGAGTGTGGTTGTTAGATTACCAGGGTAATTCTTTAAGATTCTGAGGAATTGCCAAATCTGTTTTTCAAGTGGTTGCACATTTTTACATCCCTCATATAAAAAACATAAACAAGTTCTCTATCGGAAATAAACATGTATTAGTGCTGAAAATGAAGATAACATGCCAGATTCCATCAACAGAGTGTGTGATCTCTATACAGCTCCAAACTCTTCCCCTTCCTTAGAGTTTGCTCTAAGTGTCTCTCCATTTGGCTTTTACCATTCTGTGCTTGTACAGTAAAACTATAATCCCAAGTATAGCCCTTTTAGTGAGTTCTGGGTGTCATTCTACTGAATTAAAACCTCAGGTGGTTGTGGGAAGCCCTACACCTGTAATCCACTGGACAGAAGTGTGGTGAGTTGGAGACAACCAAAATTAGTGGACAGCATCTGAGTTGGAGGCAGTCTGAAGGATTCTGCTTTTAATCTGCAGGGCCTGTGCTAACTCCAGTTAGATTGGAACAGAATTATACTGCAGTACACCCACTTGGGTGGAATTTATAGTCAGCTAGCAAAAGAGTGGGTGGCTTGGGGACACCAAAACTTTTGGGGTTCTAGCCAGGTGGAGGGGGCACATACCTTGTAATCCAGGCTAATGAGAAGCTGAGGTAGGAGGATTGCAAACTCAAGACCTATCTTGGCAACTTAGTTACACCCTATCTCAAAATGAAAAATAACAAGGGCTAAGGGTATAGAGTTCAGTGGTAGAGTGCCCCTTGGTGTGATCCCTGGTATCACACAATAAAAAATACTTGTAGGGCCTAACACTAAATCCAGGTAAGTTAAGATTAGAATTGAACTGAATTGGAGGACACAATGAGGTCAAAGAATTGGTATGAAAATACAGTACCTGGCAACAATTTTCTTTCAAAAGTTTAAAGAAATTGCTACTCTAGTTTCCAGCTTCCAGAATTGGCTTTTTATTACTTATTATTAATTTTTATTTCTGTCTTTTTGAGACAGGGTCTTGCTATGCAGTTCAGGCTGGCCTTGAGCTCACTTTGTAGCCCAGGCTGGCCTTGAGCTTGCAAGGATTCTCCTGCTTCAGTCTTCTGAGTGGTGAAATTATAGGAGTGTGCCACTATGCCTAGCTAGATTTGGCTTTTTAAAGTCTCAACTCATTTATGTTCTTATTCTTTTGTGTGAAAATGTTTCATATTTTTTCTCCAGGTATTCAGATCTTCCCTTTATCTTCAGTGATCTGAATTTCATCATAATCTGTCTTACTGTGGGATTATTTTCATCTGAGGTGTTCAATATATCTTTTTATTTGAAAAACTATACCCTCTTGGTTCTGAAGAATTTTAATTTATTTTATATGATGACTCTCTCTCTACAGCTTTTAAAATTTTCTTCTTGAAGCTCCTTTATTTGGATAGCAAACAGGAAGATTCTGAATTTATTTTTCTCTTATCTCTTTTATTTTCTGAGAAATTCATCTTTTAACCTTTTATTGAGATTTTTGTTTCTCCTATTATAATTTTAACTCTCATGGAGTCTTCTTATTCTCTAAAGGGTGTGTATACTATCCTTTTCTTGTTTCATGGATACAATATCTTTTCTTATTGTTAATATTAATGTTAGTTTTATTTTTGGAGCTATTTTTCTTCCTGTGAGAACAAACGATCTATCACCATAATCATTGCTAGAAACTTTCTTTAAAAAAAATCTAGTAGTCATTAGTGTCTATCCTTATTTAAGAGTGGGCTATCTACAAAAAGTTAAATGAAGCTCTGTGCCTGAGGGATGGAGACTGTCAACTGTAGTGACCCTGTACTGTGGTCTAGCTGGGCTGATGTGCTGGTGAACCTCCTGCTGTAAGAAATCTTTAGTTCTTATGTATGTATGTATGTATGTATGTATGTATGTATGTATGTATGCTTCTTTTGAGACAGGGTCCAACTATGTTGTTTAGATTGGCTTCGAACCCACCATGCAGCACAAGGTGACCTCAAACTCATAGCAATCTCTCTGCCTCTGTCTTCCATGTGTGCCACCATGCCTGGTTTCTAGGAGAAATGCTTTTCAGAACCTTGCCCAGTGATGACAAACCTGGATGCCAGAGAGAATTCCAGTATTAAGTAAAATTTTCACCTACTTCAGTTTTACATATGTTATCCCCAACTTCAATTATACTAGGCTTACCCCTAACTAAAGTCCCTCATCTTTTTCAAAGGAAAAAATTGCTAATTTTTCGTTAAAATTGGAAAGCAGCATTCATCCAGCTGTGTAGAAGTTCTACAGGCTTTTTCTTCTTCTTAACAGATTTTCAATCACCTTGTTTTAGCCTTTCCACCTTTATCCTTAATTTCAGAAGTAACTAGTGTAGCTTATTCTAGAAACTTTTGGGATTCCATAATACACGCTGTGTTGCTTGATGACTTTTTTAAACTGTTGATTTAGTGATCAATTCTCTACAACATGTTAGAATACTTACCTGCTTTTCCATTTCTCAAATTTTATTACTGTTACCTCCTTGGTCTTTGTGTCTTTTATACTTTATTCTCTTACTATCATTTTAATGGGGTTTGTAGAATAAGCACAGGTAAACATAATCAATTCTTACTATATGTTTTCTACAAGGAAAAAGTTTACAGATTGATAGTTAAGTTAATTACTTGTCTATATGTGAACTGGTAGCTGATGTAAAAGGTATCTATACTGATGGCTCTACAAATTTTAAGTGCCTATTAGGAAGAAATCAAAACAGTCAAGGATTTTGATACTTCCATGAAAAAATTATAAAGTGTTTCAGTTCTCTAGAAGAATATTCATATTTCAAAGGTGCCACATTACTTATTTTTTTTTCCTAAGAATGACTGCCCATACTTATACACAAACAAAAAGACAATTTACTAACCTCTGCTTCTGTTGCTTGTGACTGTAAAAGTTGTCGTATACGAAGTATGTCTTTTTCTATTTGCTGGATTCTAGCTATTCTTCGCTAAAATCAAATAGGATATCAAATTAGGCATAGTTTATTAAATTAGTGCTAATGAATGCTAAAATAATTAAAATACATAAATCATACATAATAATTATATGCTATCACTTAATAGTTCAGATTTATACCAAACCATTCTTTTTTTTTTGGGTACCGGGGATTAAACTCACGGCCATGCGCTTGCCAGGCAGGCGCTTATGCCACTGAGCTAAATCCCTGGCAAACCATTCTTACATAAACAGCACACACAGAGAAATATACACACATATACACATCAATGACAAACTGGAGTTAATTCAATTTTTAATACATTTAACTTTTTAATACAATTAACTTTATGTAATAGGTTGCTAGATACATTTAGTAAAACTGCACAAATCCAAGTCATATATCAAATTGCATGGTGCACATATTGTGAAAATCAATACTTAAAAAGTTATTCTTAGGGATAGAGATACAGTTCAGTGATGGAGTCCAGGCTTAGCATGTGGAAGCACTTAGGTTCCATTCCCAACAACCCCTCCAAAAATTACTGTCAACATATTTCAAGAAAGTAAAAATTATACCTGAATTTAATCTTTTATATGAATCTAGATATTAAGCTATAGAGAAAGAACATCTGATTTGTTGTAAGATCAGGGTTTAAATAGAAGAATCTCCAAGTTATTCCTGTTATGAGTCAGTATTTTTCAAACTTTTTAAATACCTACTGCAGCTAAACACTATTTTTATTTGCAATAAAAAGATTACCACTATGCATTGCTCTTACTTTCCCACCACAGCAAGATCATCAGATGGCCACTAAGCAGTAAATGCAGAGTGACTTACATGGAATTGAAACAATGTGTGAAAGGTATTTTTAAAATATTAAGCATTTTTTGTAATAATTTTAGAGCTACTGAGTTTTCTATGTATCTTAACTCTAACCATATGAAACTCTTTTTAACACTTTTTGGTTCAGTTTTCATAGTCTTTTAGGCAAATAATTCTACCCTTTACAAGAAAAAAATTTTTTTTCCAGGTGGTAAATGCTGTGGTATTTATACCACTTTATTTTTCTAGTTGCATCTATAGAGGAGTCTCTAAATAAAATTAAATAATAGCAATGGCATGTTAATGACTAAAATTATGATATACCTTTATTTCTGTCTTTAAAATTAATACAAAGTGTGTTTCTGAATTTCGGTAAATACTTGAGTTAAAAAATTTCACTCTATTTTTACTGTATTTGAAATTCTTATTCAATCCTTCCCTTTACAAATGAGATTCCCATATTTTTTTTTTTCTTGTAGTCCCATATTTTTTCTCATAGTCATTTCATATTAGCCTACAACCATGGCCCAACCTAAATAGAATATATATTCTATTTAGGAAGCTATGAAAAAGCCTGTGCTTTGGGGAATGGAAAATATCATATTAAGTGGTTGTAGAACTATGAATAAACTTTATAGCATACAAAATATAGGGCTGGGGATTTAGCTCAGTGTATAAGCGCCTGCCTGGCAAGTGCAAGATTCTGAGTTCAATCCCAAAAACACACACAAAAAATATATTTATACCACACATACAAATGTAGGCTTTTATCCTTTTATTTGCTATTTACTTAAAGAAAATCTTTAAATGTTCTTTCAGTTTGTCTTAAACATTAAAAAAAAAAAAACATTCCTCATGCCTATCTTGGGACAAGACAATCATCAAAATCTCTCAAAGGCTAAAAACAGTCAGTCATGCATCTGTGTAAATACAAAAGGGCAAAATTCAGTAATATATGAAAAGGCTTGACAGACAGCAAAGCTAGTTAAAGCTTTTGTTGACATTAGTTCAGGGTAGAAATATGAGAATGTTCTTCACCCAACTTATTTCACCTCTCCTAATTTTTTCTTCGTATTTCCTTTTTATTATCCTGGAACAAAAGTTTCCTTTTTAAAAAAATGTACAGATTTTGAAGAAAGGTGATATATTCTGAATGTCATTACATATATTTAGACTAATAAGTAAAAATTCTGAAGAGCTGAAGCTAGTTATCAGCTACCAAAAAATAAAGCAACTTTCTTTCCCTTGTAATTTCAAGGCAGAACAAAATACTGGGGGAAAGGAAATAAATGAGGGAGACAGAATTATGTTAATGTGGGTTATACTGTTTAGTGGTTATGATAAATTCTTTTTTTTTGGCGGGTACTGGGGATCAAACTCATGATCTTGCACTTGCCAGGCAGGTGCTTGCGCCGCTGACCTAAAACCCCTAGCTGCTATAAATTCTCATCTTGAAACAGGGCCAACATAAAGACATGTGTGTACATGCATGTATGTGTATGTATGTATATACACACTTGACACATATTTTTTCTCTTTTGTGCCCTGGGGGTTGCACTCAGGGCCTTTTGCATGCTAGGCAAGTGTCCTGCCATTGAGCCATATTTTTTGACCCATAAATACCTCCAGTAATAAAATGTTATCAATGTCAACCGAGCTATTATTCTTATTGTTTAAGTACACTTGAGTTACCTGTGCTCGCTTTTCCATATCCTGGCATGTGCCCAATTGTTCTTCCATTGCAACTCTGATCTGCCTTGCTTCATATTCTAATTGCCTTCTGGTCATATCAGTTTGTAAGGAAAACTAAAACCACAAGTAACATAAAATATTAGTATCTCATTGTGTTTGTATGTTTATTAATAAACCAAAAAAGTATGTAAGTACTAATAAAGAAAATGGATAAGCAAATGTGTAAGTCTTAGTGCATGGGAAAATTATTTTTCACTCAAGTCCTAAAATTTCATTACAGGTGCTAGACTCAGCCTGGATTGCTGATGTGAAGAGGAGCTAAAACACTGATTGTCCTAAATTCACACATGGCTTTAATTCAATTGGACTGTTTCATTTAAAATATGTAACTGGTTCAGTTACAGTCAGTCTAACTTTAGTTCCCTTATGAGCTGACTCAAGATGCACTATTTCTAATTATTAAAAACTACCATATTAATATGGACAACATGATAAAAATCAAGAAACAGGCCCATTATCCTTAAGTTTTTATTTCAGTGTAAAGTATAGACTACTATATACATACAGATTAAAAGGAATTTTTCCATTTGTAAATTTAAAAAATGAGGTTAAGAAAAACCCTGTAAGTAATATAATGAAAAATAAACCAGCAAAGTCCACACAGATTTTGATAAAAATCTAAAACTGAAACAAAGATGAAACAAATAAAAAGAAGTACTTCTTTATACTGTAGGTAATAATTCATTAAAAAACTTATTAGGCTTCTCATTAAAATTCTAGATACTGTACATATAAAAGGCAAAGGATGAAAAGGAGAAAGAATACCATTAGATAAAATGATAGGTAAGCGTTATAAAGGGCAATGAAGGGAATGGGGAGGTATTACTGATTTTCATATTCTGCATGCCTACAGAAAATCCATGTGACTTATGTCTGACTCAGAATAGCATTCTGGTCTAAGAACTCCTTATTGCATTGCCATTTTAAGTTAGTGTTTTTTTTTTTTTAATTTTTTTCTCATATGCAAAACTTTCACATGCGGAATATATTCCTAAAGGCATAATCAAATTCTGGGCTATATTACAGATAAAATAGTCTGCATGTTATTTCTTATGCTGGGTCAGTTGACCCTTCCCTCATTGTTCTCTACTTCTTAACTGTCCCCTAAAAAAGTGCTGAATGTGACCATAGTATGTTGCAATAAATATGAGTTGGAGCTGATGCTTTAAGCAGTGTCTAAGATCTTGATAAGTATTTTTTCACAGAGAAGTGTTTTTTAATTTGGTCCTCTATATGAAACCAAAATTTGTACAATTAAGTAAGTTATAAAATACAAGCAAGTTTAAGTTTGCTAAATGTTTCTAATGGTCCATAATAATGCCTTATATATCCTATTAAATCAATATGATTGATATTTAATAAATAGGGGATAAATTTATTTGACAACCGACCTTTAGTTAAGATAGTAACCAAATGTTCTTGAGTTGTCATATATACCTAAGTCCTTTCCTGATTCTACATGGAGACACATTATGGATTTTATAGATTCTCTAATTACCAAAGTCAATGGTGAGCAAAATTATGCTGTGGTAATTTTGTTTATAATCATCCCACAAGTTCCCTCTGGATTCCTAATTCTTATTTGCTAACAATTTTCCAATAACCATCTTTCACCATTTATGTTTCCTTAATTTCCAGGAAAAGTTTAATGATACAGGAAGAGGAAGCCTTACTTTCCCTCTCAAAATCCTGAATGACTGATTGTTCAGGGAAAGTGAGCATTTAAAACCTCTATTTCTAGTTCCTGCCAACCAGCCTCATTCAGGTTTACTATGTGTTCTAGAAAAAGTTTTTCTTCTTTTTGCTTTTACATTTTTATCCATCATCTTCTTTTAAAAGTGCTATTGCTAAATGAAAAATCTAAGCTAAGAAACCAAGTTATATTCTAACTAGTCTATTTTCTGTTTTAAAAAAAATATATCAAATATTTATGGACAGCAGTTGAATACAATTGTGAGATTATTAATGTATTTCAGGAGCTTTCTTACTACTATGTGCCATCATATATACCAAAAATATGGCAAGGTTGGGGGGAGAGGGAGAGTTTGAATAGTTTTTTCTTTTTTTTTTTGTCTTTTTTCAGACAGAGTCCCACTATGCAGTTCAGGCTGGTCCTGAACTCACTTTGTAGCCCAGGCTAGCCTCGAACTCACAAAGATCCTCCTGCCTCAGCCTAAGTACTGGGATTACAAGGGATGAGCCACCACACCTGGCTCTGAATAGGATTTTAACACAGTAGAATAAATTATGGACAAATTAGCTGTTGTCATTTATACCTGGAATAGGACTGAAATTATCTTCAAAGACAGTTTTCTTGTAAAAATTATCTGGCATTATACTTATAATATAAAACAGGCAGATGGTAAGAAACATGTCTGCATGGTATGTTTGGAAATCAATACATACAACTAAAAAACAGTTGCCTAGTAGAATCCTGGGTACTTCAGGACTTCAAACTTACCAGATTTTTTCAACTAGGGGCTTAAATATATTTTAGAGGACAATGGCATTTTAACATCTTTATAAACTGAAATTCAGTAACTACAATATATTCAAATTTGAAGTCAGTAAAACATTATAATGTATAAATTATAATAAATTCAGTATTCCTAAAGTTTTAATGAATAACTTAGGTACTTTTAAGGATCAAATTATTGAAGTCTAAAATAAATTGTACTGCCAAATTACTTACATTTTCAGTTAAAGGAAGACTATCTATTCTTTTAGTGAGATTCTGAAGTTGAGCATAATACCAGTCTTTTTCCTTCTCTTCTTTGTCAAGATCAGCAAGGAGTAATGATCTATTTTTTAAAGAAAGGTAAGTTTATACAATGTTAATGCAGACTGCATAAGTGCAATCCTTACCAATTTTTTTGTAATTATTTAAAATAAAAATATTCATAATAAAAATTTCTTATTAATTTGGATTTTTGAAGGTAGGAGTTAGAATATAAGCATTAAAATATGAATATAAAAATTATTCTATTGTTATTATTAAACAAATTGGTACTTGTCTTTACTAGTATACATACATTTTAACAAAAAGCATTCTCTTTATTTACTTATACTCTAAAAATACAATGAAAGGTAAAAGCAGATACAACAAATCCAAAATCAGTACAAGAATAAGAGGTATATTAAAGGAGATCAGAAAAGTAGCATTTGTGCTAGGAAACAAAATTAGAATATAGGAAACTACTACTTTGGACATAATGTGGCTTTCTACTTTTTAGTAACCAAAATAAAAAATAAGAAATATACACTGTCACTGTGTATTACAAAGGAGTTAGTTGAGCTAGAGAAACTCCTTGGTTTGGATTTTATTTTAATTTTTTTTGACACAGGGTCTTACTATAGAGTCTGGGCCAGCCTTGAGCTCTTTATGTAACTCAGGTTGGCCTTAAACTCATGGCAATCCTCCTGCCTCAGCTTCCCATAGTGCTGGCATTATAGGCCTGTGGCACCGCTCTTGGCTCTTAGTTTGGAATATGAAGATAAATTAATATAATGCCTAAATAACCCAATCAGTGGTGTCAATAGCAATGTACATTATGATACTGTCATCATAGGCATAACTGCATAATACAAAATTAGGATAAAATATAATAAGCACAAAAAATATATGGTCTCTCTCTTTTCAAGAGGCTCTTTCCCAAAGCAATAACTTGTTACAATTTTCTTCTGTGTAATTCCAGAAATATTCTAAGAAATCCAAAGACACATGTGCATAATTACATGTACATTTTGTTGATTTTTTTTTGTAGTAGATTGAACTCAGGGTCTTTCCACTGAGCTACAACATCAGTCTGTTTTTAATTTATTTTGAGATAGGGTCTAAGTTATCACTTTGCCCAGGCTGGGCTCAGACTAGTAGTGATCCTGCTGGCTCAACCTCCCAGACTGCTACAATGCTAAAATAAATCTTACCAGATTTATTTTAATTACAAGTAGTAGCGTACTATTATACATACTGTCCTATGATGTTTTTCATTTAGAAGTCTATCTTTGAGATCATTCCATATTAGAACATAATAAGCAGGTACCATGTATTTTTTGCATGCTATATGATAACCCATGTCCACCACAGTATTCATGCACCCATGAAGGAATACACCATACCCAGGCTTTTGCTGGTGGGCATTTGGGCCTTTCTAATCTTTGACTATTATAAATAATGTTACATTCATTTTTTTTCTTTTAATTGGTACTGGGGATTGAACTCAGGACCATGTGCTTGCAAGGCAGGCACCTATGCCGTTGAGCTAAATCCCTGGCCCCTACATTGAATTTTTTATACATACCTCATTTCATGCATAGGCAAATTTGCTTACTAGATAAATTTCTGGGGTATGGTATATGAATTTTTAACTCACTGTCCTTGTTAGATATTATACCAACTTACGGTTCTATCACTTCTATCAGTATAAGTGCTTAATACAACTTTTTAATTTTAGCATATCTAGTTTTTTAAAGATTAGTACCCACTACAGTTTTAACTGGATTTCTTTTTTTTTTTTTTTTTTTGGTACCAGGGATCGAACTCACGACTTTGCTTTGCCAAGGAGGCACTTATACCATTGGGCTAAACCCCAGCCTCTAGATTTCTTTTAATATTAGTGAGGCTAGGCAGTTTTTCAAGTTTAAAAACCATTTATACAGTGGTACTCCAGTTTATGAACTTGATTTGTTTTATGATTTGGGGGAAGGCTGTGTTTGTATATTGAAGATAGCCAGGCAAGCACTTGCGCCACTAAGCTAAATCCTCAACCCCTCAAACAGAACTTTTAAAGTCACAGTAATAGCAGAGTGAGGAACATTTCTGTGCAACCAAATTCCAGGAACAACAATAGAAAATACATGAAAATCAAAGTGTCCAAGATGGCAAAAGTATTACAAACGACTTAATTACAAAGGCATGAGAAACAGATTGGCGTTATATTTTCTTATCAGCAACCTTGATAGTGAAGAAAAATGAGTTTGAGCATAAACTTTTTCAAATTGCAAGTCAAGTTACAAAGAAAAATAAACATGTTTGTCTCACATGGAAGGATTCAATTTATCTGCTTCTGACCATAAGAATCACGAAGACACAGAGCATTATAGCAATTAAATGGGAAGTATGACAAGAAATTCCACCATGGTTGTGCCAAGCTTAAAAAAGCAAATGGTCCCAATCAAGACAGAAAAGTTAATGGGCCCTAATAAAATTTTCTTAAGAAAATAATGCTAAAAGACCCTAGTATTATGATATAGTACAAATTTTTGCTGCCAACAATATAAAAGAAAGGGAATTCAAAATTTTAGGGAAAAAAAGACAGCTATAGGAGAAAGACATACTCTAAACAAGACCACAGAGGGTATAATCTTGTATCAATAGAGAAAAAAAATTAATTGTGGCATTCTGCTTGGTCCCATAGCAACCAACAACTACAGAGCTATTAAAAAAAAACCTATTTCATTTCAACATCTATAGTTAGCTTATGGAAAAAACAAGGACTTAAAATATATAAAGCATGATGTGACTGTAATCAGTGTCAGTAGTACAGAAGTAAACACACACTGCCACATCTTACATAGTGCAGCTTCAACAGAATCACATGCTAGAGCAAGAAATAGAAAAGAATGTTATATAAATTTATAAATGTAAGAACCAGTAAAGTAACAAAAACAGTTTGTATATATATGTGCTTATGAGTGCATGAACACAAATTCAACCAAAAAAAAAAAACTGGTAGAGAATTAAAAACTACATAATTAAGCAAAATTAACAAATCTTCACCTTTAAAGTGGTGTGTCAGTAACTTATGTTGAAAGTCAAGAACTAGTGATATATAAAATACAGATCTCTCTATATACATATAATGTATACTGATATATATTTTGAGCTATGGAAATAGCAATCTCATGGGCTGCAAGAGCAGTGATAGGAAAGGGTTGGACAGAATACTGATGCTTTTTATTTATTTGAAAGTTAGGGGTATTTATTGAAAGTAAAAAGAAAAATTGCTTCCTTTATTGAAAGTAAAAAGAAAAATTGGGCTTGGAGGAGTCCCAAGAGGGTGGCCACGTGGCCCCTTGGTCCACAACATTTTACACCATAAGCAGAGCAAGGGAACTTGGGTGTCCAGTGGCCCCCATCACACAGGTGGCTCCATGTGTTTAAAATGACTAACTGGAACTCAGGCTGTCCAGTCATTCAACACAGAGAATTTAAAGAAAACTGGTTATTCTGCATTCTACATTCCTTGAACCTCTCTGCCCTGAATACAGGGAGGGGTTGCATTCCACTTTGCTTGAGAAACTCCTTTTTGGGTCAAAGTCTCAATTTCACCATCCTATCAGTGTCGCAGACTACCTGACTCTATCTCATGCCCTTTCTCCCGCTAGGTGTCTATTCATAAGCTAACTAACTAAACCACCTTTTACACTCCCCACCCCTAGTAATAACCCTGACTGATATTAGGGAAGATGGGCAAAGACTTATCTAGTTTCTTTCTGTGAAAGAGATTGGTATAGGGGCCCCAGCAGTCAAGGATGTTCCCCAGAGAGCTAATCTACTGAGCTGTGATAGAAATCATTGGAGGCTGGCAGTTATGGACACTTTTTAGAAGGTTGGCACAGTGCACCCTGTAAAAGCAGTCTAGTACATTCATCACTGGCACATCCATCTGTATGACCATGTGAAGTTTAACAGTGACATAATAAACAATTATAGTCTAAGGTCACTGGTACGGTAAAATGTTCTCCTAAGGTCTGCAGCCTTGAAGGTCTATCAGTCTTGGTGGGACCTCCAAATCTGAAATAGTTAACTCTATAAATGGCATAAACCAAGCTGTTGTGTTACAAAGTTGAACAATGAAATCACAGACAAAAAGGATAAAGTCAGAATGCTTATTGGAAATAAGGAGGAAAATAGCTCCCAGTTGGGAGGGGTCCCAAGAGGGTTGCTCTAAAGTAAACCTAGAGATGTTAATGATCAGTTGATTAGTCAGGGTTGAGAATCTTTGAACAAAACCATGTTAGTATCTCTTTGTCAAAAAAGTAACTTTTAATAGTGTGTAATAATGGCTGAATTAGAAATTGGGCCATATTCTGAGAGGAAGAAGAATTTTTCTGTAGTACTTAGAAAAGGTTAACATATCTTTATTTTTGGGGGCCAAGGATATACCCTTCAGTGGCACAAGCACCTGCCTGGCAAGTGCAAGGTCCTGAGTTCGAGTCCCAGTACCTAAAAAAATCTTTATTTGGGGAAGAAATTAAGTCTGAAGACTAGCTTTAAGTTATTTAGAGTGGTACTACGCAATAAATAAAACCTATCAAGATAACTGCATTTAAGCTTCTGAACAAAGAACTTAAGTTTTTCATGGATTTAAAGCCAAAGAACTCTGGAAGACTGTAATAAATAAGCAATGTTAAAGAATTAAACATAAAGTTTCATTTTTTAAAGTCATCAGATAGTCTGAGAAAAACAAACACTTATTACAAGTATTCTTTCTTACTTATAATGCATTTATAGATTTAGTAAGATTTGTATCTTTAGTAAAACATATCTAAAATTAATCAGTTTCCAAAACTCTCTCTCTGCTAGTGAAATTGGAACTTTACCAACGTGAAGTTTCCAGGAATGTCTATGGTATGCTCATGTGTCCTTGGCTTCCGAATAGACTCAGAGAAGTCAAAAAGATGGAAAACCGGTCACCCTAGTTCAAGCTTTATTTTTCAGGATATGTTTTTGGTAGTCAGATTCAGGTTATGAAACTAAGACTTACGTAAAGTTAGGAGATGAAAGAACACTCCGCATCACTTCTAATCCATACAATTATCCCTGTTTTTATAGGTGGGCACACTTAAAGCCAGAAAGAAAGTAATGAAAGGTCTTTTGTCTATCAGTGAGATATGCTGTGCATCTTTATATATAGTATTAATATTTTCACAACTACACAAGGTTAAACCATATCCCTATTTTTACAGAAGAACTCAACACAAAAATTTAATGACTTGACCAAAGTCACAAAACTAATACGTAACATACTATTTGCCATTTTCAATGTCTAGTTGGGCTTTTAGGCATATAAAGATAATAAGGTACCATCTATAAGGAATTTTTTAGGAGATATAAATTGAAAAAATTTATATTGAAAAAATTTTGATAATGACCTATATTCTGGTATCTGTAATGAGATAATTTTCAGGAAGACAATTAATACACTACCTGTGAAAAATCAGAATTAATTCCACATGTCAAGCACTGTTTTTAAGACATGGAAGCTGATAAATTAAAAACATTTTATTTGTGGTCACTTTTATAGGCCTTCCATAACGGAAAGAGGCATATATGTAATCTTAAATTTACTAAATTTAGTTCAAAGATAACTATAAATTCAATTAAAAACCTATTATTTATTTTGACAAGACAAAAAATTGTGATCACGTATTATTCAATGTGCAGAATATTTCAAGTATTTAAAGTGATAAAGTAGAAGTCTTTAGAATATCAATAAACTGTCTTTACATTTTTAGATTTAAGTAATATAAGTAACATGCTATCTTTGTGACTAAAAGTGCAAAATACTCTTTAAGTGTTAGCTATCTCACCTGCCATTAATCTATAATCTGTATTTTGTATTACAAAATAAGAAACTTGGTATACACGAGGCAATATTTACTATATAATGAACTTAAAAGTTACCTCTCTTTCTCAAGTTCTTCTAAATATCCAGTACTTTCTCTACTTCCATTTACAAACCCTCTTCTTGGAAACGACCCCATAGGAACAGGGCTGCACTCTCCTGAACGACTTGATACAGATCCTTCCCGGCTTCCATAAGAACGGAGGGACATTTTTGACCGTAGTTTTACTCCAGGGAAACTGCTACTGTCTAAATTAAGTTCTAAATAAAACAGATATAAGTTTTTAATGAAACAATTGCTTTGTGCTATATAAAATATTCCTAATGCTATTACATTATTTTAAAAGAGAAATACTAGGTTTATATGTTAGCTATAAATATATATGAATAAATAAACAATTATTTAGAATCTGAGTAAATTTTTCCTACAAAGCTAATTGCAGTCTAGAAGAAAAAAGGAGTATGTTAAAAGAAATTTAGACAAAATGTTCTACATTCTCTCTAACTAATAATATTCTGGAACCCAGAATATTATCTCTGTCTACTTCCAATTATTCTTTAGCACTTTTCTTGTTTTGACAATGGAATTTTCAGGCAACAAATGAGAAAGACATTTTAAAAACAATTCTGTTAAAAAGGACTTAATCACCTTATAAATATGAAAAGACAAGAATTTTTATGCTAGATGGAATGGAGAAAAGACAATATAGTACTTTTACAAATGTATTTCCCACTTAGTCTGTGACATACAGCATTCTGAAGTCCTATGTAGTGATTGGCAAAATAGCAATGACTTTAAAAAGAGGTGAGCATTAGCAAGGAAGAGATCTAAAGTAGTTTATTTAAAGCCAGTTAAATGTTTAACTGAAGAAATGACAATCAAAAACTTTCTACCTTTAAGACGCTCTAATAAGTCAATCTGTCCAGAAGAAGCCATAGCTTCATCTTCAATACTTCCTTGTAGTTGTTTAAGTACTTCCTATAAAAAGAACATCATATTTTAATACAATGCATTTAGTTATGCTTGGGGGGGGGTTATTTCAGATCACTCCAAGAACATGTAAGCTATAAGTTATGCACATTATCTGTTCCTCATTGTGAGTACTATATCCTGGTAATAATGCTGATAATATGTGATAATGATGATTATGGGGAATCTCCATGTAGGATACTATATGGCACACTTTAAAAACTTTAATTAGCTCTTACCTTTTAAACAAGGTGAACTGCAACCATTTTTCAGATAAAGCAACTGAGATCCAGATACCTGGTCCTGTCCCCAAAATAGTTATACTTTTGTAATCCAGGTCTTTTAAACTTTTCTCAATATGACCATAAAAACACTATTATAATATTCTGTTTGACACTTTAATATTCAGGCTCTTATAAACTGCATTTAAATATATTACTAGAATACTGATTTATATTTAGTAGATACTCAAATGATCACAATGCATTGTGACTCCTGACTTTCAATGCCATTTATTATTATTATTATTATTATTATTATTATTATTATTATTATATTTTGTCCTTTTTGAGACAGGGTCTCACTATGCAGTTCAGGCTGGCCTTGAGATCACTTTGTAGCCCAGGGCTGGTCCTGAACTTGCAATGATCCTCCTGCCTCCGCCTCCCAAATGCTGGGATTACAGGCATGTGCCACCACGCCTGGCCAATGCCATTTTTTAAAATCACTTAAATCTTTTTTTGATAAATGTTCTCCATGAATGTTAAAAATTTTCATTTTTCCCAGTTTTTCTGTCCTTATACTTTGTGAACTTTGGATTTTATTGCATTTCCTTGTTAATAATTTATACTTTATATATGTACTTTCCATACACTAAAGCATTCCATTATAGCTCCCAATAGTCAGTCCTGTTTGGCCAATTAGGGTTTTCAAAATGTAAAACACTATATATAACCTTGTAACTATGGGCAGTGTTCCTCTTTGTGAAAAACAATCCAACAACACACTGCAAAGGAAATGTGTCAAAAAGTGAGTGGAAAAGGATAAAATTTACTAGTTTGACAGTGTCATTTTAAACATCAAATGCAGAACAATAATAAGTAGCCTAGTGAACTTTATTTACTTTAATTAATTTATTTAGCCTTTTTGAGTCAGTGCCTCCCTATGCAGTTCAGGCTGGCCTTGAGCTGTCTGTAGCCCAGGCTGATCTTGAACTTGTGATGATCCTCCTGTCTCAGCCTCCCAAATTCTGGATTACAGGTGTGCACCACCACGCCCAGCTCTAGTAAATTTTAATAAACCACGTTGTAATCTGAAAGGCTTGGGTAGATGCAAGAACATGAAAGTGACTGTTACTTATGTTCAAAGTATCATATCCAAAAGACTATCACTTCCGCAAGACAGGAAACAAATCTGCACAGGGATAATTCCTCCCTTTGGTGGATGTGGAGTAGCCCCAAATATGTACTATAAATTTCAAGTCATCTTATCTTTCACAAAGGCTGAGTTATCACTGTAGGCGACCTATGATTCTTCAGGATCCCAGTTCTCCCAGTCACTAATACTGCTTATAGCTCCTCAATAACTCTTTAATCTTATCTCTCAATCTCACAATTTGGCCAACTAGTTTTATGTAGAATATTTCCAATTATATCTTTAATCCTAACCTCACTTGCAAACTTGAGTCACATTTCCTACTGACAGATCTGGATGCTGTACGTCTCACACCTGTAGAAATTATCCAGAATTGGTAACTGTGCCATTAAAGTATGTTCTTTTCCTCCCCTCTCTGGGGGGCGGCTGTGAGTGCGGCAGACCTTTGGCAGCCGGAAGAAGAGACCTTGGTGCCTCAGGACCTGCACCATGCGGTTGACTCGGGGGGACCGGGAGAACAAGGAACTCCTCCCTTCTTTGGGGGGCCGGCTGTGACCCTGCTGGTGCGCGGGCTGAGAATCGAACATCTCATGTTGTCCTGTCCCCTGTCCCTTCCCCCCTTAGCAAGTTGGAGCCAGTGAACTACACATCTTGTGAAAAGATTGGCTATGTTATTTAGTATGAGCTCCCTGCATGCAAAGATATGGACAACTATTTGGAAGAAAACAAGAGACAATATGACAGATAGTGAAGATCTCTGGTTGTCTAGTTTTGAAATTTATCCTTTCTTATGTCCCGTTCTGTTGTTCTGTTGTGTTTAATTTTACCCCCTTTAAAATAAAATAAAAAAAAATAAATAAAATATGTTCTTTGTTTTGTGCTCTGTTAAATGGACATTAGCCTTCTCTTTCCAGTCAAATCCTTAGTGTTCTTCTCTTTTACATCCTAGGTTATCAAGTTCTATTGATGGCTTTATTTTCTCCTCTTACACCATATTCTTACATTCATTATCTTCACTGGTATTAAGCCTACCTAAATTACTCAAGTAATTTCCTAAATGGTCCAACTTTTCACAGAACTGTCAAAATAACCCCTTTACAACACAGTTCTTTTTATTTCACAGCCTACCAGTGGTGGTTCTCAAGCTTTATCACAGATTAATCACCTGAAAATCTTACTAAACCATAGACTGATGATTCAATAATCTAGGGTGCAGGCTGAGACTTCCATTTTGAACAAGTTCTCAGGTAACAATAATGCTGAAAACAGAATTGTCAAGATGTCAACTGTTAACTCTATGGAGGTTGAGATATCAAGCAATTTCTTTTTTTACTTACTGTTTTTCATTTTTAGATAATGTGTACTATGAAAACAATTGCTAGAAAAGGTATGTTTAAACATTACAATAAAAATGCTCACTTTATCTAAGGACATATGCCCAATTTTTAAAAATCCACAGCACATTAATGGTCTAACGGCTTAAAAACATGGTTTTTAGAACATTTTAAAAAGAAACAATAAAAGATAAAATAATGTTAAAGTGAAAAAAAGCTCACTTAGGATTGGATATTAAACAATAATGTGTCATGGAATACTAAAGAACTATAAAACTTTTAATAGCAAGATGACGACAGAGAATCATGTAGGGGAAAAGCATACTGCAAAATATATCCTATCAATTGTATGTTTGTACAGAATGTAGAAAAACAGAAAAAGTTCACCTCTAACTCTTGTGCTACCACTATAAGTTAAAAAAAAAAAAGGGTGGTAGAATGCTTGCCTAGCATGTGCAAAGATCCCTTGCTTTAACTTTTAGCCCTGAAGGGCCGGGGATTTAGCTCAGTGGCTTAAGTGCCTGCCTGGCAAGCGCGAGGCCATGAGTTCGATCCCCGGTACCAAAACAAATACCAAAACAACAACAAAAAAAAAACTTTTAGCCCTGAAAAAAATCCTATAAAAAATTAAAAATAGATGATTTAGTTATTTTAAAAGTTTCCGTACATATTATTATCCTTCAATTTTTTTTTTTTTTTTTAGTACTAGGAATCGAACTTATGACCTCACGCTTGCCAGGCAGGCGCTTATGTTGCTGAGCTAAATTCCCGGCTGTACATCTTATTAGAAACCTATCAATAGCTGTACTTATGAAAGCAAATGAAATTACTGAAATTTAAAGTTTAAGAAAAAAAATTTTCAAAGCAGCCACCTTACTCCAATGAAGTATTTTTAAAATTATTTTTGTAAAACTCTGAGTTATGTACCTTAGTGAAAGCTACACTTATATAGTCACATTGTTATTTTAGATTAAAGTGACATCATCCAATATAATTCATATTATTCTCTATAGTTTGCTGTAATTTATAGCTATTCTATTATAAAATTTAACCCTAAATGATTTTTTGTTTTATTGAATACAATATACACAAGTGTACTAATCTTTAGTACCTGGTGCATTTACACATCACTACCTAGGTGAAGGTATAGAACAGTTCTAGCACTCCAGAAAAACAAAAACCACTATTATAACTTCAGAATAGCATTTCAAGAGTTTTCCATGTCCTTGTATGTTAATATAAAAGGAACTATACAGTCTTTTGTGCCTCAGATTTTTTTTTTTAACATCATGATCTGCAATAATTAACTATCCATGTTATTGAATGTGTCTTTTCATCATTATTGTTTGAGGAGTAGGGGAATCAAAACTAGCATTGCATTTTAGGCAAGTGCTTCAACACTAACTATATGTGCAGCTCTCAGTTCATCACTTTTTAATACTGTGTAGTACCTTGCTAAACAAATGCACCTCAATTTATTTATTCCTCTTGATGGGAAAGTTTTGGTGATTATTAGATGGAGACTCTTTTAAAATATGTTATTAAGAACATTCCATGTGTGTATGGCTTAACACAACAGAAATTCCTAGTTCTGAGGGCAGAAGTCTAATACCGGGGTATCAGCAGAGTTGTATTCCTTCTGGAGGCCCCAGAGGACAATCTGTTCCTTACCTCTTCCAGTTTCTGATGACTATGCATTCTTGGCTTGTGGCTACTTCTTTCAGCCATTGCCGTGTCATATGGTTTTCCCCTATTGTACTTTTAGTGGACAAATGCACTCATTTCTTAAGTACTTCTCTAGAAGCTCAAATGCTGAGTCACAGGGCTCTTTTATACTCCAACCAGCATTCCCATGCCCCTCCTACCAGAAAGGTCTCAGCATCCAAATGTTCCACATTTTGTATGATCAGTCTTTTTAAAAGTTTAGTTCTCTGAGTAAGAATGACATGGTTCTGAATTTCCCTGATGACGAATGATGTTGAATCCCTTTTTATGTGCTTACTGGCCATTTATCTTCCTTTCTGAACTGTCTTTAAAGTGTGGGCCATATTTTTTTAAAGTGGATTTCTTTTTACACTGTTTATAGGGGTTCTTTATATATTCTGAACTGAGTGCTTTTGTCAAATATAAGTACAGCAGATATTTTCTCCCAGTCTAGAGTTCACCTTTTCATTTTCTTAAATGAAGGCTTTAGGAAAGTACAGGCTTTTAATTTTAATTTTAAAAAATGTAATAAAGTAGACTTTATGTTTAGTCTGTTGTATGTTCTAAGAAATTTTGCCTATCTCAAGACCACAAAAACATTCATTCATTCACTCATTCAAGCAGTGCTGGTGATCAGACTCAGGACAGTCTCAAGAATGCTAGGCATGTACTCTACTACTGAGTCATACCACCAGCCTTTTCAGAGTAGTTCACCAAAAAATATTCTAAATGTCTATTCCCTAAGGGTTTCAGAGTGTTGGATTCTTGTTAAGACTTTTAAGGGGGGATGGTTGCCTTTGGGACTGTTGACAATCTGGTCCCAGATGCCACTGTGACACATCCTCCTCAAGAGTACTCACAAACAAAACATCAAGCTTCTTTTCTTGGAGGGATTCTTATGCTTTGGGACATTGTTAAGGATGTCAGGGCACAGAATGTACGTAAGACTTGGATTTACAGCTTAGTTCAACTACTTGTTAACTGTGTGACTTTGTTGTGTCCCTTCACTTCTCTGGAGACTTGAATACTTCCCATCTTTCAAGTGCATAAACCATTAGCTGAAGTTTATTTTATTGATTATTTTTGTTAGTACGTGTATGATTATATTCATCATGGGGAGTTGGCACACGTACGTAACACACCTTCTTGTTATGTTTCCTTTTCCTCACCTCTCTCTCATCTCCTATGTTTTCTTCTAGAAGAATAATGGAGTCTATCAATGAACAACTGTTCTTAGTTTTAATAAAGTCCAACTTAGCGTTTTTTTCCTTTTATGGTTAGTGTTTCGATATTTTGTTTAAGAAACCTTTTCATGCTTCAGGAACATGATGCCATTCCTTAAGTTCTCTGCTAAAAGCTACTACTTTGTTTTTCACATGTAGGTCTAAAATCCATGTTGAATTAATTTTTATGTATGAGATGGAGCTCTGGGCTCTCTTCCTCCAGAGACAGCCAACTGTCTACCATTTATTGAAAAGACCACCTTTTCCCACTGTTTTGCAAGGATGTCTTGGTCATACACCAGGTTGTCGTACAGG
Source organism: Dolichotis patagonum (assembly GCA_004027295.1). NCBI lineage: Eukaryota > Metazoa > Chordata > Mammalia > Rodentia > Caviidae > Dolichotis > Dolichotis patagonum. The sequence goes on from PVJX010004186.1 coordinate 23,084, forward strand.
TATTTTTCTGAACTGTCTCTGTTAGTTTATTATTTTAGTATAATTGCCACACTCTATTAGTGACATCATTTTACATTAATTTTCAGCAACTGTTTCTTTAAATACTGCTTTTGTTCTATACTTTCTCCTCTAATACTTCAATTGCATATGCCTCCTCTCACATTTTGTTTTGATTTTTTCCCTCTGTGCTTCAGTTTATATACTTTTCATTAGCCCTTCTTAAAATTCACTAATAATTCTGTTTATTAATTTTTTTCAGTCTTTTTGAGACAGGGTCTTGCTATGTAGTTCAGCCTGGACTTGAACTCTCTTTGTAGCCCAGGCTGGTCTCGAACTTGCAGCAATCCGATCCTCCTGCCTCAGCCTCCCAAGTGCTGGGATTACAGGTGAACGCTCCATCTGACTTCTGTTTGTTAATTCTGTGTCCAACCTGCGGACAGGCCCATCTAATAAGTTACTATCAAATGTATTTTTATTTCTAGAGTACCTACTTAATTCCTATAGATGCCAATTCTCTGCCAAAAATTTCCATCTTTTTAGCCATTTTTCTTTTTTCATGAAATTAAATCAAACACTTAAGTTAAAAATCCTTAATCACTAATTTCAACATTTGGATCACCTCTGAGTTTGTGTCTATTATTTTTTTCCTTTTTGTTTGTTTCCCTATTTCTTTGCATTTCTTACAACTTTGGAATACATTCCACGTATGTATGTGAAAAAAAAAAAAGACTTAAGATGACTGTATTTCCTCTAGGAGAATTTGCTCTCTCCACTGTTGGGGTCTGATCTCCATCCACCCCAAAACTGAAAATGAACTGGAAACTGGTTGCAGTTTTCAGTTAAATTTATATCTGATTTGGCTTTTCCAGCTCTTTGAGTATGCCTGTCTGTATTTAGATTAAAAAAAAAAAAACAACAGGTCTGTGTCTCTTCAGATCTTAACCTCCAACCTTATATACTTTGAAATCTGAATTTTGTCTTGAATGGGAAACCAGCCATGTTTGACACGGTAGGTGAGTCTCCTAAGCATTTTAAGAATATGGACCCTCTCCTTTTGCTTTTCCAGCTCAGTCTATTTTCAGGTGGTACTTATCTTTTTAGCTTTAAAAGTGCTATCCCTTTGACATTTGCAGTTTAGGCCTTTAATCTTCTATTCCACAAAGTTCAAAACCTGGCAAATGTCTTGAGGACACCTGCTGTGTGAATGCAATGTGTTTCTTCCTCCAGCAAGACTTGGCCTCTTATTCTACCTTTCTATGTCTACCTCTAGCCTCCCCCGTTATGCTAAGATTCAGCCAATATGCCACAGCAAAAATTAGCCATGCATTTGGAATACTTCCAATTGCCAATTTTTCACATCTGTGCTCATGTCTATTAAGACCTCCAATAGTTTCTTTCCTCCAATGCAGTCCATCTGCTAGTGTCAATGATGAGTCTCAGTCTACAAAAACAATCAATATCCTCAAAGAAGAAAATCACTAATAATCTTAGCTCATCCAGAAAGAGTTCTTTCCATTTTGAAGTATAGTCAATATAACCTTTGAGGTTGCCACAGCTTTCCACAGTCTTTACAAGTGTAGTTTTTGTATTTTATCCAATGTTTTTTAGTAGGTAAGACTGACCTTTTCGGGCTATATAATTTACAATAACCTCCCCTCAAAATCCCTAAATTTCAGACTCTTTATTTACTTTTTCAAAGAGAATGCAACACAGCTATGAAGCAATTCCAGGTAAAACTTTTTGCAAAAAATGATTTGAAAGGTGGTAGCTTTTAAAATATATACATAGAGTAGGACCACGCCCTGCGTCTGATACGACCCCAAGGCACACGAAAGGGACCAGTGGGCCTAACCAGGCTACGCCCAGCAAACTCCAAGCAGCGAGCAGGGCCCAGAGCCCACCCCTGGGCCCTGACTGCGTGTGCTCCTGTGAAATTCCAGCACACGGGGCAAACCTGGAACTCTGCGCCCAGAGGAATCTTGGACTATAGCGGATTATCTGTGCTAGCTTGAAGGGAGATTAAGTGACTGCTTCGCCGAAACAGAAGATCTCAGCTGGCTCCAGTCAGTGTGGTGAGCATGCCCCTAAGATAGAGGTGTACAGTGGGTAAACAAGGCCAGTAGTAAAGCTCCCTCCAACTAACTGTAAGACCTTGGTAAGTCTGACAAGAGTGAGGGTGACCCCTTCCTACAAACAGATAACATGAGGCAGAGTGAGGAGTGTGCCAAGAAGGACTCCCCCAACTTGAAGAAAAACAAAAGGGCTTATGAGACACACAGGCACACAATAGGGACACAGTAGGGCTTCAGCTGACACAAACACTATAGACAGGGAGATTTGATGACCTGGAATAACCTGAAGATAAACTAATAGCAGGAACAAAAAGATGACCTATATCAATACTACTAAGCTTGTCAGCCCAGGAAGAATACGGGACTCACCCAACAGGCCCTGCAGCAGGAAGTCAGGTGACTGGCCCACCTATTCATTGTGGGACCCAGCAACTGGACAAACATCAACCTTACAGTAGGACACCAAAATACACACTACCAACAGTTGACACTAGAGGGTCTGAAGGACCAAACACTAACTCGAAAGAGGAAAATGGCAAAACAAAAAAGCAAAATGCAATCTCAAACATCCAGTCCATCAGCAACAAGTACGGGACACACTGAATTAGAGGACTCCAAAAGTAACACATCGGAAATCTCTGAAAAGATAGCGAATGAAATAAAAAAACAACTCCACAAGGCCACAGAGGAAATCAAATTAGAAGTACTCTCCCATGTAAAGATAGAAGTAACAACCTTAGTAAAGGAATTGCTGAGCGCAGCTAAAGAAGAAATAGAGAAAAAAGTACAGGAGCATGGGAAACTGACTGAAACCTTGAATGAACAATATAGAAAACAAACAGAATTCATGAAGCAAACTGAAAGAGACATCCAAGAAACAAAAAATTCGATCCAAAGCATGCAAACCCATTTAAATGAAGCTGAGGATAGGATTTTGGATCTTGAGGACAGGATCGCAATTAGTGATCATGAAAGGACGGAACTTTTAAAAATAACAAAGCAGCAGGAAATGACAATCCAGAAGCTTCAAGATGATGCCAAGAGCAACAATATAAGATTAATAGGCATTAGTGAAGATGCTGGAGTCAATACAAACGACGTATCTAAAATATTCACAGAAATAATAGGAGAAAATTCCCAAACATGGGGAAAAAATCTGATATGCATATAAGTGAGGCATATAGAACACCAAACAGTCACAACCAACATAAATCTACACTCAGACACATAATAATTAAGATCTCAGACATCCAACATAAAAACAGAATACTAAAAGCTGTTAGAGAAGACACAAGTCATCTATCGAGGAAAGCCCATTAGAATCACAGCAGACTTTTCAACACAAACCCTCAAGTCAAGACGTGCTTGGAGTGAGATATTTCACACCCTAAAAGAAAACAACTTTCAACCCAGACTGATGTACCCAGCAAAATGTTCATTCAAATTTAGTGGAGAAACAAGATACTTCCATACAAAGAACAACTGAATAAATTCATGTCCACCAAACCAACCCTAGAAAGAGTGTTGAAAGACATACTAGACAGAGATAAAAATGACCACAATCCCCAGAACAACAGGAAGAAACCACCAGGTAGGACAAGCAATTAAATAAGGGGGAAAAGAAGAAAGCAAACAATTGGAACATAACATGGCAAAGTCGAGCCAGTACGTATCAGTGATATCCATAAATGTAAATGGCCTCAATTCAACTATCAGAAGAAATAGGTTGACAGAATGGATCAAGAAACATGATCCTACATTATACTGTAACAAAGAAACACATCTGACCCAAAAGGAAACTCATAGATTAAAAGTCAAAGGATAGAAAACAGTATTCCATGCAACAGGAACCCACAAAAAAGCAGGGGTAACTATTCTATTTGCAGACAATGTTAACTTCAAACCTAAAATGATTAAAAGAGCCAAAGAAGGTCACTACATACACGTAAATGGAAAAATTCAAGAGGAAGAACTAACAATTATAAACATATATGCACCAAACACAGGAGCACCCAACTATATAAAACAGATACTAATGGACATGAAAAACCAAATACACAAGAACACAATTATTACAGGGGACCTTAACAGCCCATTGTCACAAAGAGATAGATCAACTAAACAAAAAGTCAGCAAAGAAGTAATAGAACTGAATCATACCTGCGAGCAATTGGACTTAGTAGATGTTTACAGAGTGTTCCACCCAACCACAACAGAATACACATTCTTCTCAGCTGCACATGGGACATTCTCCAAAATAGACCATATAATATCCCATAAAACATTCTTAAGTAAATGCAAGGGTACTGAAATTATCTCATGCATAATATCTGACCATAGCATACTGAAATTGGAAATTAATGGCAAAAGAAATTGCAAAACTTGCATGCATACATGGAAATTAAATAACAACCTTTTAAACAACCAGTGGGCTACAGATGAAATTAAAGAAGAAATAAAGCAATATCTACAATTTAATGAAAATGTGGAAACAACATATTGTAATCTGTGGGATGCAATGAAAAGAGTCTTAAGAGGGAAATATATAGCAATAAATTATCATATCAAGAAAACAGAACGAGCACAAATAAACAGCCTAATGCTTCATCTCAAGCTTCTAGAAAAAGGGCAAGTTAAACCCAAAGCTCATAAAAGAGAGGAAATAGTAAAGATTAGAGCAGAAATCAATGCAATTGAAACTAAAAAAAAAAAAAATACAAAGAAATAATAAATCAAAAAGCTGGTTTTTTGAGAAAATAAACAAAATTGACAAACCTCTAGCTAACCTTATAAAGAAAAAGAAAGAAAAAAACCCAAATTCATGCAATAAGGACTGAAAAGGAGGAAATTATTACAGATCCGATGGAAATTCAAAAGCTCATGAATACCTACTTTGAAAATGTCTACTCACATAGAGAGGAAAACACAGAAGAAATGGACAGATTTCTAGAAACATGAACTACCAAAGCTCAACCAAGAAGATATAGCAATTTTGAATAACCCAATATCAGCTATTGAAATTGAAAACGTAATAAAAAACTTAAAAGCCCGGGTCCTGATGGATTCACAGCTGAATTCTACAAGAAATTTAGAGAACATTTGATGCCAATACTCCTTAAAATCTTCAATGAAATTGAAAAGAAAGCAATCCTCCCTAAATCATTCCTGAAGGCAAGCATTATTCTCATACCAAAACCAGAGAAAGACCCAACCAAAAAAGAGAACTTATAGGCCAATCTCACTAATGAACACTGATGCAACGATTCTCAATAAAATACTGGCAAATAGAACGCAGCAAATCATCAAGAAGATTATACATCTTGACCAAGTGGGGTTCATTCCAGGAATGCAGGGGTGGTTTAACATACGCAAATCAAGAAATGTGATACACCATATCAACAGAGCCAAAACCAAAAACCACATGGTCATCTCAGTAGATGCAGAAAAAGCTTTCGATAAAGTCCAACACATGTTCATGATAAAAACCCTTCAGAAACTTGGAATACACAGTGTCTACCTCAACCTTATAAAGGCCATCTATGACAAACCAAGAGTCAATATTATACTAAATGGACAAAAACTGAAAGCTTTCACTTTAAAATCAGAAAAAAGACAAGGATGCTCACTATCACCACTCCTTTTCAATATAGTTCTGGAAACACTACCTAGGGCAATCAGACAAGAGAGAGAAATAAAAGGAATAAAGATAGGAAAGGAAGAAGTTAAAATTATCACTATTTGCAGATGTCATGATACTCTATATAGAAGACCCCAAAAACTCCATTAAAAGACTACTAGAGGTAATAAACAATTTCAGCAGTGTAGCTGGCTACAAAGTCAATGCTCAAAAATCAATAGCATTCCCGTACACAAACAAGAAACTCACCGAGAGAGAAATAATGGAAATATTGCCCTTCACAATAACATTTCAAAAAATGAAATACTTAGGAATCAACCTAACTAAGAATGTAAAAGACCTATATGCTGAAAATTATACTACGCTAAAAAAGGAGATTGAAGAAGATATTAGAAAATGGAAGGATATTCCTTGCTCTTGGCTAGGAAGAACCAACATTGTGAAAATGGCCATACTCCCAAAACTGTTACATAGATTTAACGCAATCCCAATCAAAATACCATTGACATACCTCACAGATCTGGAGAAAACACTCGTAAAATTCATTTGGAAACAGAAGAAACCTAGAATAGCAAAGGCAATTCTGGGCAATAAAGACAAGGCAGGAGGCATCTCAATTCCTGACTTGAAACTGTACTACAAAGCCACAGTGATAAAATCAGCATGGCACTGGCAAAGAAATAGACCTGAGGACCAATGGAAGAGATTAGAAGATGTAAGTCTAAGTACAAAGACAAAGACACTCAGCCACCTGATATTTGACAAAGGGCCTAAACATGTTCACTGGAAGGATAGCATCTTTAACAAATAGTGTTGGAAAAATTGGCTCTCCACATGCAGAAGACTGAAACTAGATCCATGCCTATCACCATGCACAAAGCTAAAGTCTAAATGCATCAAAGACCTCAACATTAAAACAGAAACACTAAATCTACTGGAAGATAAGGTAGGTAGAAATCTTGGAGACATAGGGGTAGGCAGAGAATTTATGAACAAAAGGCAAACTGCATGGGAAATGCTTCAGAGAATCAACAACAGGGATCTCATATTATTGAAAAGTTTCTGCACTTCAAAACAAATTACCAACAGAGTGAAAAGAAAACCCACAGAATGGGAAAGAATTTTAGCCAGCAACCCCTCAGACAAAGGACTTATATTAAGAACATATGAAGAACTGAAAAACTTCAAGCACCCCAAATTCAAACACCCTCTCCAAAAATGGGCAGCTGAGATGAACACATAGTTCTCAGATGAAGATACACAAACAGCACATAAATACATGAAGAAATGTTCACCATCACTGGTCATTCAAGAAACGCAAATTAAAACAACACTGAGATTTCATCTCACTCTGGAAAGAATAGCTGCCGTCAAGAAATCAACTGATAACAAATGCTGGCGAGGCTGCGGGGAAAAAGGAACACTGCTCCATTGTTGGTCGGAGTGTAGATTGGTGCAACCACTATGGAAATCAGTATGGAGAATTCTCAGAAGACTAGGACTGGAAGCTCCATTCAACCCAGCTATTCCCCTCCTGGGTATTTTCCCAGAAAAACAGAAAAGGTCATATCACAGTGATACATGTGCACCCATGTTCATAGCAGCACAATTTGTAATAGCTAATCTTGGAAACAACCAAGATGCCCATCAACTGCAGAGTGGATGAAAAAGATGCAGTATTTTTCTACAATGGAATATTACTAAGCTATGAAAAAGGTTGATCTTGAGGCCTTCATAGGGAAATGGAGACAACTTGAGACTATCCTCATTAGTGAAATAAATAATAATATTTATAAATATCACATTGTGTGTCTAGTGTAAAAAGTAATAAAAAATGTAGGAGCAATAAAACCCAAAATGTGTAATTGCTACTGTAAAAAAGAGAGGAAAAGAAAGTGCTCTAAAGGATATAATTGCATGTTTGTTGACGTGTGTAAGATGAATGACCATATTACTGTTTTTGTTAGATCGTGGAGCAGAACTGTTAACAGTCTCATTGTTTGAATGTGTACTTTGTATGTTTTAATTTTTAACTTGAACAACTATTTCCAAGATGACAGTATGGAAGTTATCAAGTAATGATTTCTTAGTGGTTTTTTTGTTCTTTTCTTTTTTTCCTTGAAATTCTGTATTGTTGCTACCCTTTTTTCTCTCTTTAAATAAAATTTAAAAAATAAAATATATGTAATTCTGAAGGAGGAAATATTCATTTGTATGTATAAATATTAGAAGCTTAATCTAAAAATATTAGTTAATAACTGATTGTTTCTTAAAACATTTTAAGATTTTACAAACAGTGAACTATTCATTAAAAATATGCTGTTAAACTAGGCATGGTGGTGCATGTCTGTAATCCCAGCACTTGGGAGACTGAGGCAGGAGGATTGCTGCAAGTTCAAGACCAGTCTGGGTTACATAGAGAATTTAAGGCCAGCCTGAACTTGATAGCAAGACCCTGTCTCAGAAAGAACCCCCCCCACAAAAAAAGGTGTGGTCTTATCAGTAACATCATTTATCAATGAGCAACTGTGTCACTTTATGGAAGCTGCTACATGACCCACCTCTGTTTTGTTCAGTAGATCACAAGCATAGGTTTTTTCCATTAACAGATCAAACAATGTTTAATAAGTAAATCTTCAAAATAAATTATGAAATATGCCACTTAATTTTTATTTCTCTTTTTCCCTTACGTTTTTGAAAGATACTTTACATGTATTTGGCTTGATAGTTTATAGAAGGATTTATAAATGCTTCATTTTGTCAAAACACAACAAAGATATAAATGGTTCATCAATAATTTCTCTAGAATTATTTCTCTTCCTATACTATGAGATAATTTCTCTTTCTATACTATGGCATCTTTCAGCTTTACCATTTCATATATTGCTATGACCATATTACTTTGTTGCTATGGTTGGCATTTTAAAGCCAATTAAACTGGCTTCCAGTCCTGCATTTAGAAATACAGTACATAGGCTATGGCAGTATGTTTGTGTACTCCCAGCTACTTGGGAGACTGAGGTGAAAGGAGGGGTGCACCAAGAAGATCAAGGCCAGTGCGTACCTATATAGCAAGATTTTAACTTGCAAAAAAAAAAAAAGTATGCAACTTTTTCTTTAACTTTAATTATAATTTTGCATTTACCTGCTTCCAAGTCATCTAAATTCCATGTAGTCTGTTCCATTTTGTTATAATTTTGTTACAGACTATCTCAAGCACATATATAGATATGGACAATATTGTGACAACACTCCCCATATCTGCACAAACCATTTCAATAATTATCAATTCATGGACACTCTTGTTTCATCTACATGCATATCACCTTCTTCCAATTCCACTTCTCCAACCCAGATTTATTTTGAAAACAAATTCCAGACATCAAGTAATTTATTTTGTAAATGTTTCATACAGTATATATTTAAATAGGGATTTTAAAAAAAAATCACAATGCCATTGTATCAAGAAATATTTTTCAGTATCTTTAAATGCAGACTCAATTATCACATTTCTCCAACTCTTACGCACATATTCCTCTGGATGCCACATAGGTACCAAATATTTTTTACAGTTTGTATCAATGCCGTGTAATCAATTACAAGGCACTATCCTGTTCTGCCACTAGATAGCACTACTGCATACATTTTAGACTTCTGTAGTTTAATCTGGAGGGAAGAAGCACACTTCGCCTTACTTTGTGGTAATTGGGCTAGTGATTAGGGAACATGATTCCATATAACATAATCCGAAGACTAGTAAGTACTTTTGGGGGTAACAATTACTGCATTACACTGACTTTATTCCAAAGTAGGCAGTACCAATGTTTCCAAAAGTCCCTTTTCTACAAATCTAATAGTTTAAGAAAATAAACAGGTCACAGTATCTGTTCTTTAATAGCATAAACCCAATTAGGAAAGTATACATAAATAATTCCTTTTTAATACTGTAATTGCCATGATATCATTTGCCAAATCCTAATAAAATATATGGATGGATTTTCAAGGTTTCTACTGAAGCATGTAGTAACACATCAATTCATAGTTGAATTAAGACACATCTGAGGTGCCAATATTCCTGATGTGAATTATACCACATAGATAAATGGTTGACCTCATATTTCATTGTACAAATTTAATAGTAAGATGTCACTTTGAGAGATACTGTATTTTCTCATGGAAATGAATCTAAGGGTAGAAAAAAAAATGACTTTTTGGTTGTACTGGGAAACTCTGGGCCAAAAATAAATTCTGAATTTGCTCAAGAAAACAAAAACTTAAAAAAGAGAGCTCAGAGTCCTGCTGTATATAACAGCTATTTACTCTTCAGATAGGCCTGATAGTTCTCTGCAAAGTGTGTAACACCAAAGTGGATTAAAAAAATATTCTAATTTTGTTCTTTAACTTTTAAGAACATGTGCCAAGTATAATGATTTGAGAGGTACTGTACTGACCAGTGATAAGACACAAAATGGTTCTTTTTTAGCCTATTAGGTAACTGATTCAGGTGTTTTTAAGATTACTGATACATACTTTGTGATAAGAAAAATATGTTTTATTTATACTCTACCTATTTCTAAAAGAATGAAGTAGATATTCTGGAGATCTGTTATTACTGGGGAGTTTTACCAAAGAAATAGATAATTAGTGTAAAAAAAATAAACAGAAAGAATAGTATGTAAGAGCAAAAGTTGAAACGTTATGACACTGAATATAAATGGTAAAAGAGGAGCAAGAATAGTTTCTTCAGTGATACAAAAAGCCTGGAGAATAAGAGATTTTGAAATACACAGAAAAAGAATAGACTAAGAAATGAGTAATGAATAAAAGTAGTGAGCAGACAGGAAGAAGAGGGTTAGGAATTCAGATAGTCTGATAGCCAAGCAGCAGAAATTACATAAAGGAGGAAGACTTTTTAAAAGGGAAAGAGCTAACACTTTTGCTGATCATCTCCAAATTCTACATTTATTAAATTCAGTGAGAAGAGAATCTGCCTAAGTAAATGGAAATTAAAACAGCTAAAGTTTTAACCTTCATTATTTTGACAACAATATGTTTTCCCCACTATGGATTTAATACATCTTTTCTTGGAGGTTATCACAGCTTTTTAGTGTACGTGACAAATCAATTTTAGGGCTTAAAAGTGCATGTCAGCCATCCAGGCTTGTATGATGTCTGTATCTTTCAAACAGGACAACTTGTCCTCAAAAGTAATGATAGGTTGGTTATGTGGCTTAGTTTGTGGCAAAGTCAGGGAGGACCAGGTTCTGACTTTCAGCTTTTCAGTTCAGGACTCCTCCCACTAGGGCATTCTGATTTTCTTGATTATCACTGCAGCCCTTCAGAGTTGACAAGATCTGAGTCACGATTGTAGGAATATAGCTATATTTAATATCTGCGTTATTCTAAAATAATTGAAAGGTAACTTTCTATGAACTACATGGAAAACCTTGTCCTAATACAGTGACGATAAATCTTATCTCTTTAAGTTTAAAAAGTTAAACTTAGTAGTCACTGAGATTGAACATTTATCTTCTTCATATGACTCACTGAAAAAATTCAATACACCTTATTTAAAAATATAAATATTAACTTTTGCAAGAAAGAGTTTACACGTTATTGCTTACCTTAAAATATACTTTTGAGTTAAGTGTCCTATCTACAATAGGGAATGTTGAATAAAAATGGAAAACTACAATTAAAAGTCACAGTCTTGATACCTTCATATTAGATGCCTCAGTTTCCAGTTTTGTAAGATGATTGGAATTATCTTCTAGCTCTTGTCGAAGATTTGAGTTCTCCATCTTCAGTGCCTCAACTTGCTTTAACAACTGATCATATGAAGCTGCAGCCATCCTTGGCTACCCTTGGACCTACAAGGTTAAAAAGGATTTTGAAATTCACTACTAAAAAATAATACTGGCTGCTTGTTTTTTAAAAGAAGTGATAAACAAGACAAAACTCTTGAGATACATAATTAGAATTGTGTTAATGTGCTAATTTTGTTTTAAAACAATACAACTCAAGCAGCAACATCTTGCTAAGAGGATGAAAAATGGAGGGCAGCACTTACTTGAAGACAATTAAGATTAAAATAAGAGAATTTGAGTAGAGTTGGAATACATTTGCCTTTTCACAAATAGGTACGATATCTATCAAGCAAGAGTCTTTTCAAGATTTTAAAGGTATTTTAACCAGTTTTATAGGCAAAACTCAGGGAATGCAGTCATTGAAATTTATTTGTATTAGTAATGTCAATTATTTTGGATTTTGTCGAGAGATTTTTTGAGCAGGAATGGATAAATGAGACTATATATTCTACTTGATCACTTTCATTTAATAAAAGGCTCGTCTTAAAATTTCATCCACAGTAAACTACTTCTGAATTTCTATGGCTCCAGTCTTACAAAATGGTCATGAAGAGCACTCGTAGACTGAGACTTTAAATCTTTTTGACAGGAAGACGATAAGAACTCATATACTCTAACAGAAAGTTCTGTTACATTTATTCAAAAGAATGAAGAGGACAGTCTATGACATATGTGGTTTTGGAACCCATGATACTCATATTGAGGCTAAAAGACGAAGAAAATGGGTGATGTTGGAAGTAAAGACTTTCAAGGAGAAATGAAGTGAATTCTGGCAGTTAATTAAGGGACCATGAAAGGGGAGTCAAGGAAGACAGAGAAGGTAAGAAGTCCTTGGTGTGAAGAATTATAGAATATTATAAGTTATAATAGGATTAATTAAGACTCAAGAGACTCATATTTTCTTTTTAGTTTAATGTCAAATTCATTTTGGAATAAATAAAATTCTGCCCATCTTAAGTATTTAATAGCTAAAAAAATTCATAGTTTGAGCTTAAACAATATTTAAAGATCTTTACATAAAAGATCTTACAGTAGGGCTGGCTAGTCATGACAATACTGAAATTCTGCAGCAGAAGGGTCCTAACAACTAATCAAGACAGTTGGATCTAGTTAGCTCTACAATGACCAGCATCACTGACAAAACTGGTACAATCCAATGACAGCTGAAAAGGAAAGGACATCCTGGGGGTAGTACAGATTATCTACAAAAGCCTTTATGATTAAAAAGAATGAGCAAAAGACTTGTATGTAGAGACATGGGTCTTAATTTCAAATTTCAACTTTGAATCTTCATTTTAATTCATTCATAATTTGTAAATGGATATTTACTAACTGCTTATATATAATTTATAAGAATATTTTAGGACTAAGTAACAAAAGGTAGGCTGAAAAATAAAAAGTGTTAAGTAGATATGTTATACTATGAAAATATACATGTAATGTAACTTTCTTAGTAAGACAACGTTGATCTACAGTTAAAACCACCTTCTCCCTATTAAAGGACAAGAAGTAATGTAATAACTCAGCTTCTTAAAAAGGACAGAGGAGATATCTCAACAGTGAAGGAGAAATTCAAAGAGTGATCACTTTTCTGTTCTACATCACACATTAGTAAGCAAGTCCGGAAATATACAATACATTAAAAAACCCAAACGACAGACATGGTGATCTGACAGAATTCTAATTGTAAGCCTTTAAATTATTTATCGCAAATAAATTACAGGTAGCTTCATACTAAAATAATGAAAGAAAATATGAGAAAAAGCAGTAACACGGAGTGGGGAGGCACACGCGGGTGTGTTGAGCTAGAGACCGTAACTTTACACAGTCATAAGAAGAACTATTGCCCCTCACATGGACAATTAAACCTTTAATTATCTCTTTTTCCAGAATCCAAATCATTAAAATCTTTTCTGCTCTAGAAGGCAAGTTTTTATCTAATTTTATAGAAAAAAATAAGATGTTTCATAAAAGAATACCTATTTTATAATCCTTTTAGTATATTACAGCCATCTCTTCCTAAACCAAAATTGCTTTAACAAAATTCATGAAATCACACATTTACTTTGGACTGTCTTTTGTGGGATTATAAGAATTTCATACTAAGTATATCTCAACTGCAAGTCACTCAATGACATTTAAAAAAAACAAACTGGGAGCTGGAGATGTACCTCAGTAGTAGAGTACTTGTCCTGCAGGCGCAAGGCCCTAAGTTTGATCCTTAGTACTGTGAAACCAGCCAACCAACCAACCACCTACCAACCACCTACCAACCAACCAACCAATCCACCCACCCTGTGCAACCACATTACAGCTGCCATGTCTAACAGAATGGGAAAACCTCTCTTTACTGAGAGCATGCAGCAAGGTCCCTCTAAATATGGGATAGGGGAAAAGAAAGCAAAAGGACAGTTATCTAAGACTTTTATCCAAATGTTTACTGAAATACAGCAAAGACAGAAAAAGACACTAAAATAGAATTAAGTGTGGATAGCATGGAAGTACTTGCCTAGCATGCTTGGGGCCCTGGGTTCAATCCTCAGCACCACACATGAAGAAGAAAACAGAAAGAGGAAGCCAGATAACCCATAAGAAACTACTCGGCTTATCTCTGTAAACAAGTATGAACATCTGAATGAAACAGGTAATTTACGAGAAAATACAATGTATCAAAACTGACCCCAGCACAGAGGAAATCAAATAAGATATACAATGAAAAAGTCACTACTAGAAAATTGATTGTATCATTTGGACATATAAACAAATCTATATAGAAAAATTGTACGATCAAGCCAAAGACGTTGAAAAGATGTTTTACAAATTCAATAACCATTCTGGTAAAAAGAAAATAAAAATCAACTGGGCTAGGGCTTCAGTTCAGTGATAGAGCATATGCTTAGCTTTTGTAAAACCTTAGATTCAATCCCCAGTACCAAACAACCACCACTAACTCTCAACTTCACCAACATGCTAAATATCAGTTCTCATACCAGCAGCACACTTCACATGGCCCTAAGACAGGGAAGGCCCAGTTTTATAACATTTTATGACTTACAATTTTAATTAAAACAATTAACAAATGAAATTAGAAGGCAAGCATTAGAAAAAATATTACTGGCAGATGATATATGCTTAGAATACCCAAAAGAACAAACTATTATTATAACTTACTTATATTGTAGTACAAAATATACATACATGTTTCCTTTATGTGAAGAGAAAGCAGAAGATGAAATGATAAAATCCTATTTATAATTAAATGAAAATATACAGAGATAAAACAACAAATGGAAGACATTTATATATGAAATTCAGCATCACAAGGATGTCATATAGGCTACGTCAATTTATGAATTTTATAGTCTTAATAAACATACTTAAAATTATTTTTGGTTCATTTTCTATAGCTGGACATTTGAAAAACTAGCAAAAATAGGGAGAAAATCATAAGGAATATAGAGTAGACTATTCACAAACTAAAATAGTGTACAAAGCCTTTATAATTTAAAACAAGATGTTAGGATGGTTCATGTTTCTAATCTTAGCACTTTGGGAGGCTTAGTTAGGAAGATCACAGGCTTGAACCCAGCCTGGGCAATTAAATGATTTGGTTAGACCCTGTCTCAAAATTAAATATATTTTGAAAAGGGAATGTGTGGATACAGCTCAGTGCAAAGGCCCTGGGGGCTATTCCCAGTACTGAAATAATTAAACACTATGTAATTAACTGTATCATATTAATGGGTTAATTTCTTTGTTTCAATAATTACAGTAAGAACATATTTAAGATGCTACTAACAGGGAAATCTGAGCAATAAGAAGATGGGAACTACCTTGATACAACTTTTCCAATTCTTCTATAAGTTCAGTTATTTAAAAGTTTTTTAGAAAAATACTGACATATAAATACATTAACTCACTATGACAGCCATTCTCGGCTTCCCTATTGTCTGGTCTTGAAGACCTGAAACGCCCTCCTCGTGCTGCTCAGATCAATTCCATACTATGTTGTTTCATGTGAATTCCCTGTATGTGACAATATGGACAACTATTTGGAAGAAGACAAGAGTCAATACGATAGAGAGTGAATATCTCCAGTTGTCTAGTTTTGGAATTTATGTCCCTTACATTGCTTTCTTGTGATCCGTTTTGTTCTGTTTTGTTGTGTTTAATTTTACCCTTTTGATATAATTGCATGTATATTTGAGTGGGTAAGATGGATGACCATATTGCTGGGTTTTTTTGTCAGATCATGGAACAGAACTGTTAACAGACTCACTGTTTGAATGTCTACTTTACATGTTTTAACTTTATAATCTGAACAACTATTTCCAAGAAGTCAGTATGTAATTTGCCAAGTAATAATCTCTTAGGTTTTTTTGTTGTTGTTCTTTTCCTTTTTTCCTTGGAATTCTGTATTGTTGCTACCCTTTATTCTGTTTTGTTTTGCTTTTTTTTCCTTTCTTCTCTTTAAATAAACACACACACACACAAAAAAATACATTAACTACTAGAACACAAATTTAAAAATTCAGAAGTGTATATAAATTTAGGAGCAATTAGACAAGAGAGAAATAAAAGGAGTAAGCATAGGAAAAGAAGGAGTTAAATTATCATTATTTGCAGACGACATGATACTCTACATAGAGTATCAAAACTCCATTGAAAGATTCCTAGGTATAATAAATAAATTAAAAAATGTAGCTGGATACAAAGTCAACACGCAAAAAATCAATAGTATTACTACACACAAACAGCAAACTCACTGAGCGAGAAATAACAGATGTCACACCCTTCACAATAGCATCCAAAAAAATGAAATACTTAGGAATCAATCTAACAAATGAAATAGAAGACCTATTCCAGGCAAATTATAATACCCTGAAAAAAGAAATTGAACAGGATCTCAGAAAATGGCAAGACATTCCCTGTTCATGGATAGGAAGAACAAATATTGTGAAAATGGCTATTCTCCCAAAATTGTTATACAGATTTAATGCAATCCCCATCAAAATACCACTAGCATACCTCACAGACCTAGAGAAATCATTCATTCCTAAAATTCATCTGGAACTATAAGAGACCTAGAATAGCAAAGGCAATTCTGAGCAACAAAGGCAAGGCAGGAGGCATCACAATTCCTGACTTGAGGTTATACTACAAAGCTACTGTAGTAAGATCAGCATGGTACTGGACTAAAAACAGACCTGAAGATCAATGGAATAGATTAGAAGACACAACTACAACTACAAACGTACTCAGCTAACTTATCTGTGACAAAGAGGCCAAACACATTCACTGGAAGGAAGATAGTCTCTTTAATAAAAAATGGTGCTGGAAAAACTGGCTCTCCATATGCTGAATATTAGCTAGACCCATGCCTATCACCATGTACTAAGCTAAAGTCAAAATGAATCAAAGATCTAAATATTAAAACAGAAACACTAAATCTGCTGGAAGACTAAGTAGGTAGAAATCTTGAAGACATAGGGGTAGGTAGAGAATTCATGAACAAAAATCAAACCACATGGGAAATACTTCTCAGAATCAGTAACTGGGATCTTGTCTTATTAAAAAAAGTTTGCATGTCAAAAGAAATCTCCAATGGAGTAAAAAAGAAACCCATGAATTTTGAAAAAAACCTTAGTGAACTATCCCTCAGACAAAGGACTTCTGTCCAGAACACATAAAGAATTAAAAAAAATCAGATCCCCAAAATTCAAAGACCCAATCCAAAAATGGGCATCTGAGATGAATACATAGTTCTCAGATGAAGAAATACAAATGGCAAATAAATATGTGAAAAAATGTTCAGCATCACTGGTCATTAGAGAAATGCAAATTAAAACCACACTGAGAGTCCATCTCACTCCATAAAGAATGGCTAGGATCAAGAAAACTACCAACAAGAAATGCTGGAGAGGCTGTGGGGTAAAAGGAACTCTTTTGCACTGTTGGTGGGAGTGTAGACTGGTGCAACCACTGTGGAGGTCAGTCTGGAGGTTCCTCAAAAAGCTGGGATTGGAAGTCCCATTTGACCCAGGTATTCTACTTCTGGGCATATTCCCAGAAGAACTGGAAGCATTATATCACAGTGATAGATGTGCACCCATACTCTGGTTTCTCTTCAGATTGTATAAATCTTTCGCCTTTTACTAAAGATGTGCACCCATGTTTATAGCAGCACAATTTGTAATAGCCAGATCTTGGAAACAACCTAAATGCCCATCAACTGAGGAATGGATAAAAAAAGATGTGGTATTTTTATACAATGGAGTACCATTCAGCTATAAAGAATGATCACATTGAGATATTTACAGGTAGATGCAACTTGAGACCATATTCCTAAGTGAAATAAATCAAACTCACATGAGTAAATACTGTATTGTCTCCTTTGTGTAAGAAATGGTAAGAGTACATAAGATACAAAATCCTCAATACAGTGAAAGGGTTAAGAATCTGCTCAAAGGGGGAAAAATAGTATCTCAGGGAAAAGAAAGAAGAAGAAAAAGGGAGAAAAAATATTTAAATTTGTATAAATACACTTAGGATAGCTAAGATGATTGTGATACAAATTCTGTAAGTTCATAGAACACAGAAGTTAATATTCCTAGGATTGGAACAATTTTGCATGTTTGTGTCAGGTGACCTGAGGAACTCTTGAAGATCACTCTGTAAAATAGCAACCTTAGTTCTGTTTCTACCACTGTGTTTTGAAAGCCTTTATTGTCATTGCTTTGGGCTCTTTGCTATTGTTATTTGTCT
The DNA here is from genome assembly GCA_004027295.1 of Dolichotis patagonum. Lineage (NCBI taxonomy): Eukaryota > Metazoa > Chordata > Mammalia > Rodentia > Caviidae > Dolichotis > Dolichotis patagonum. The sequence continues at coordinate 41,425 of PVJX010004186.1, forward strand.
TTTTTGTTTCTTATTTTTCTAGGAATCTGTTTTAATTGCTTTGTTTTGTTTTTCCTGCTAATGCAGAAAGGATAAGTATACATGTAGAAGCTTATACATGCCTAGAACTTCCAAACAGTTTATGAGAATTGATTATATTATGTGTGATGACATGAACAGCTATTTTGAAGAAAAACAGACATTATGGTATCCATTGTTGATTCCATTATCATCATGCTGTGAAATCCAGTAATGCTCCTATTCTTTGTTCAGAGTGGTGTTAGTCTGTTTTGTATTGTTTAATTTCAACATACATGAAGGTATGGACAGCTGTTTTGAAGAGAACAAGAGACATTATGGCAGCCATTTTTAATTTTCATATTGTCTGGTTTTGAAGGCCTGTAATGCCTTCATTACCCTGTTCTGATCAGTTTTATACTATTTTGTTTTGTATGAATTTGTTGTGTGTGAAGATATATAGACAACTATTTAGAAGAAAACAAGAGACATTACGGTAGCCACTGTAGATCTCCTGTTGTCTTGCTTTGAAATCTGTGTCACACTGTTTTGCTTCTGATCTGCTTTGTTCTCTTTTGTTATATTTAGTTTTACCCTTTTAAAAAATTTTTTTTAGTATATGTTCAAGGTAATATTTCAAAATATTTGTGAAAAGATGGATTTTAAATAAGTGATGCTGGAAAACAGGACAGCCAAGAGGAAAGAGAATACATCCTGCATCTGTTCTGCACAGTGTACACTAGGACAGATGCAAAGGGAACAGCTGTTTTGTTTTTTGGGTGCTACGGACTGAACCCAGAGCCCTGCATGTGTGCTCTTGCACTGAGCTACACTGACAGCCTCAGGAACAGAGATTTAAATATTTTCAAAACATTTCAATACATTTTAATTATGAAAAGTTTTGTTTTTTAACCAAAGACATTTAAAATTCACTCGTTCAAGGAATGAATAATGTTGGTGTAGAACATTAATTAATTTGTTAACGGGGCCATGGAGGGCCAACTGGAATTCTCTAAGGGTGTCTGTTACCAGATTTAAAGTAATATGCCGAGTTCTTAAAATACTTCAAGCAGGAAAGTTCCTATTTGACATGAAGATAGAACTATTTTTAAATAAACAGTATATATTCACGCAGTGGAATACCATACTGATATTAAAAATAATGAGGTTGGGCTGAGAATGCAGCTCAGTGGTACAGTGCTTGCCTGGCATGCATGAAGGCCCTGGGTCTAATCCCAGCAGTGTAAGGAAAAGAGGTTGGTGATGAAGGGTGTCGGTCACTTAGTCTTATATGGCATAAAGAAAAAAGGACAAATATATCAATCAAAGAATACCCAAAAATACAGTCTTGTCTTTAGAAAAAAAGATCTGATGAACAGTGTGAAAAAGCCTTTTAAAAAAAAACTGTTACACTCTTTTGTAGAGTTTGAAGTGTAGAACCAAAACAGTTCTTAGACTAAGTATGATTAGAGCAAGAAGGAAGCTCAAACACAAAACAAATGAAATTCTAGGGAAACAGGAAATGTCCTCTAGCACATTCCATATGGTAAATGTAACTATGACATAAAAGCTAAACTGTAGGAAAACAATACTATAGGTTGATACCATTTATGAACACTGACTCAAAAATCCTATACAGGAATGATCAGAAAACAGACTGCACCATGTGAAGTAAAGACACTAAAGCAGAACCAAGTTTAAGGACACCCTAAGAATGGAATAGTTTCATGTTAATGTTACATACGCCATTAAAATATTTTTAAAAATCCTATGAACATTGTAAATTGTTTTGAGACAGGGTCTTGCTATGTCATTTAGGCTGGTGATGAACTTACCATGTAGCTCAAACTGGCCTTGAATTATTGTGATCCTCCTGCCTCAGCCTCCTCAGCACTGGGATTACTTGTATGTGCTTGTTTTTTTTTTTTTTTAATCTTTTTTTTTTTTTTTTGTACTGGGGATCGAACTCACAACCTTGTGCTTGCCAGACAGGCACTTATGCCACTGGGCTATATCCCCAGCCCTAGAACATCATTTTAATAATGAGATATTAGTTACTGTTTTTAAAAGAAAGAACAAGGATCTACTATTACTTTTATTCATCAAAATCCTAGAAGTCCTAGTAAGCGCAATGAACATTTAAAAAATGAAAGAATAGATGAAGAGGGGAGAAACAAAATAAGTATCTTAAGAAATATGAAAATCTTAACAACTTTCAGGTTCAAAATGAATATATTACTAAAAAGTTTTAAATTCTTTTTTGTTTATTCAATAGCCAATGTAGGTAGGTCATTATCCTCTTCATACATTCTTTCTCTATTCTCTCCTTTCCTTTATTCTGTAAGTGATGATGTATGAGGTATGATTAAAAATAGTCAATGTTTACATTAAAATTTACTGCAGCTAAAGACACACTGTCATTGTCCCTCAATATATTCCCCTTCTTTGAACACTCTTACCGCAGTGTTCTTGCCACTTTCTGAAGCAGTTCTAGAAGTCCTCTTTCATGCCTAGTTGTGCTTCTGCTCAATGTCTTGAATTGATTTAAAATGTTTACTCTTCATGGTCATTTTGACTTTGGTGGAAAGCCAGAGGTCACACAGGTAACCGATGCAGTGAACAAAATAGATGAGGATACACTGTAATGTTTTTAAGAGCCTGCCTTTCTATTGGATGAACCTGGGCTATATGTCCTGTTTTTGATTTTCATAGTGATGAAAGACTTCCAAAACTGATTTAAGAGTGGCAAGAATGATGGGCTAAGTGTGTTTGAAGCCAGGGGGACAAAACTGAGTGTTAACAGCAGCGCATCTTTTTCTGTCATAGGTCTTCATTTAAACATACATTGTATTTTTTGATCAGCTTGTATATATTGGCTGGACCCATTCACACCCTATCAAGTGTGAGCAAGCTCCAGAATAGCCATCGTAACTACCAGGAGCAATGGTAGGCAAGTATTTATTTTCTAAAAGGGCAGATAAAAAATATTACAAGGCTTTGTGGGCCATGTGATATTTGTCGCAGTGACTTGATTTTATAGCTATAGCATGAAAGCAGCCCCAGACAATATATAAATGAATGGGTGTAACTGTGTTGCAATAGAATTTAACTTACAAAAACAGTTTGTCAATCCTAGCTTGGCACATAAATTTCCAATTCTGGTTTTTAAACAACTATGGTTATCCCAGATAATTTCAAAGGCTACTGAAAAATTTCTAAAATTCGTATTTTATAGTGAGAGGTAACCTAATATGCTGGAAAGAACAAATAACTGGGAAATTTAAAGATCCTTGATTTTTTTTTTTTAGCAGTCATTTTCTTATTTCCACATCTTTTAGAAATTTGTACAATCTCAGTTTGGCTGCCTCTCACTCTTTTGGTACTATAAGTTTACATTTTCAAAAGAATTTTTTACTATCATTTTAACAGGGTCTTAGGAGAAGAGCTGGTAAATATGGGTGGTAATTTACTAGCTTGAGTCAAAAATGCTATTTTTAATATTACGACTTTTAATTATACAGAATTTTTATTTTTATATGTGGTAAGAGTACAGTGATTTCCTATTTTCCAGATGCATAACCAATTAGATTTCTGCCATTTATTAAACAATTTCTTTTCCTCTGAACAGGAATGTATCATTTGTTATCATATGCCAGCTTCTCACACAAACTTAGACTGTAACTATATTAACTATATTTCTGTGGTATACTTGTTCTATTAAGAAACCAAACAATTCAACTCTTTCAATGACAGTTTTTATTTTTTCCCCAAGATACTATCTATGCCTTTCTACTCTAGTTTGTTCTAGGTTTTTGTTTTAATTTGCTGTTTGAATTGATATGAATGAAACACCCCTGTCTCATACCAAGTCTTGCATGTATAGATAAGACACTATAGTATAGTAAGATACCTAGTACAATAAATAAGATACTGCTTTTATCTATTCCTCACATAGTCACCTTAACAAATTATTCTATGAATTCTAATACTTTGGGGGGTGGTTTTTCTGGGTATTCAGTTATATAAACTGTAAGTTTATATACTTTACTGTTATGTACTATTAACTGTAATATATTACAGTATTTAACTTCCTAGTCTTATTAGTGGCTTAAAACTATAAACTAATATTCATTAAACTATTATATTCCTGATTGTAATAGGAATGATTATTTCAGCATGTATTATTCTTATTCTGAGATTTCAGTATTTTTAATGTATTTATACATTCTCCTTTCATTTTAAAGTTTTTATGCAGAGTGGGTGCTAAATATTTTTATAGTTTTTTTATATTATCATGTTTTTAAATTTATCATTCAATCAATTATAAGCTTTTCTAATGTTGTCTATCCTCTACTCCAGAAATTCTACTTGTTCATTGCTTAGTCTTTAATTGTTGTATTTTCAATAATTCACTAAGAATTTTTACAAGATAAACCAGTATAAAGCCTAAAATTTTATATTCTTTTAAAGTAAGGTTTTTAATTGTTTTTGTTAAGTTCACAGAATGAACTAGTAGATATTCATATGGTATAGAATGGTTTAAATAATATCTATTATTTGAAAGTTGGGCAGTATTCAAATCAGAAGACATCTTTTTAGAAAAAAAGATTAAAATATTTTTTTCAATTAAAATTTTTTCAAATCCATTTTATTCAAGGATAAGAAAGAAAAGAAGGAGGAGGAGAAGGCGGAGAACAAGAAGAGCAAAAAACTAAATTTCAAAACACATCAATCAGGGGACAACAATGGTACACACACTGCGCATTGTCATCCATAAATCATTCACCCAGAGCATAAGACATCTGCATTCAATTGTCCAAACAACACCAGCACAAACCTTTCTCTTCAGCAAACTCATAGAAATCAGTAGTGTAACTACCTTAACTATTTTTTTATACATATGCATGTTTTTTCTTTCAGTTTGTCACACTAATGAAACATTATCTTTTACTGTGGTTAGGTATTCTCATGTTTTCTTCATCTTCTGTTGATTTTATTTATTTATAGTTCACCATTAAATTACCCATTTCCTCTAGTTTTCCAAGTGTATCATCAGTGCTTCAGATGTACTTTCAATTAAAAATTCTTTTTAAAGATACAATATTTTGTGAAAGAAGTATCAAGAAATTTCTTAACAAAATAATAAGAAAGTAACAATGGTTAGTACACTGTGTATCATTATTGTCGAAGTACTTACTGAGAATATAAGGCAGACAAAAAAAAGATTTGCTCTTAAAAAGAAGAAACAGGGCTGGGGATGTAGCTCAGCAGCACAGTGCCTGCCTGGCAACTGTTGAGGTCCTGAGTTTGATTCCTGGTACCAAAAAAAAAAAAAAAAGGAGGACGAAGAGAAGGGAGAGAAGAAACAAATAGCGCAATAGTACAAAACCTTCTTTCCAATGACGAGAAACTAGTAGTCATTTAAAAGTTCTTTATCTGAGAAAGTATGTTCTTTTTCATTTGTGTTATCTTTTGTTCCATTAAATCTTCTAGAATTTCAACTGCTGTTGGTTTACCACTACTTTTTCCACTTTACCCATTTCTGTGTTTACCTTCACTAAATACATTCTCTTATTTTCCATTAGTTTTGTTCTTTATTATTTTAAATGAATATTAATTTAACTATTTACCTACTTTACTAACATGTTCATTAATTCCTTAATATAAATATTAAGAATATCAATTTCCCAATGAGTTCAGCCTTAATTAACAATGTTACACAGACTTCGGTATCTAATGTTCTCTTTATTTCTAGATAACTCACAATTTCAATTTTGATAGCCTCTTTTATGTTCAAAGATCCTTCTTACCTGTTAAGGCTAACAAGGCTTTTTGAGTCATCTTTTTATTGTCATTGTGATATGTTTATTAAATTAAACGGAGACTTGCTTATAAAACTGCAAGTACTATATTTAGATTTTTTTGAGTTTTTAAAGGTTTGCCTTGTGGTGAAGAGGTGCATGTCTGTAATCCCAGCACTCTTGGGAGGCTGAGGCAGGAGGATCTCCATAAATTTGAAGGCAGCCTGGATTATATGGTGAGTTCAAGGCTGGCCTGAACTACATAGTGAGACATTATTTTAAAAGACAAACTAATAAATAAACAAACAACAAACAACAAAAGAACACAACTAATTCCATTAAGTTTTAAAGTGAAATTAAAAAACACAAATTCTCAGTTCTATATCTATCTGTTGACAATAGTGTACTACTTAAATTCTCCATATAACACCCTTATTTTTATGCATTTGAGAAATTCAGAATGTCTACCATTTATTGCATACTTACACATCTTATAAATGCTTTACGTGTATCACTTTTTTTTAATCTTTAAAACTACTTGTGAGGTAGGTATTACTTATTTTAGAGTTAACATGTCCACGATAGGGCTGTAATTCATATGTATTGCTGCTGGGTGGCTTGAACCACCAGTGCTACATGTGTGACTGTCCCATGCATGACTGCACCACCAGTACACTTCTACCCCCAGTAGTACAAGCCACCTGAAGGTACATGCATGTACAGTCAGTGGTTCAAGCCAGCAGGAATGTGTTAAAGAAAATGGGATTGCAAAATGGTAAATAACATTTTTAAGAACAAACATCAAGAAGCTAAGACAGGATCCAAACTCGCATTGGTGTCAAATGCTCATGTTTTTACAGACTGTAATACCACCTACAGAATGGCTCTCACAATGTTATGTCTGATACTAGTAGTTCACCTTCCAAACTTATTTTGTTAGGTTCCAATATAACTCCTCAAATCTCTTTTCACTATCCTCTGGACAGTTATTTCATATTCTTATATTTTTTAAAAATTACTTCTTCCCCTCGTGAATGCCACACTTTTTCTTCTGCTTTGTTTTTAACATATCCTCATTCTTTTAGATCCAGTTCAGTTGCTTCACATATAATCTTCCTGGTATCTCTAGCTAGTGAATCTTCCTGCTGACTGAACAGTAAGTACTATACTACTTGGCCTAAATACTCTCTAATTACTCCATTTTATTTTTCAAGTGTTTTATCTTCCCAGACAGGACATAAACATCTTTATGACTGGGTCTATATCTAATACACAACTTTTGTAATTTCCAAAATGCTTTCAGTGACAGTCACATAAAAGGCACATACATACAAGAATAAACAGAAACAATATATTAACAGTCACAGAGGGCAAGTAAGAAAAAAGCACGCATTCAGAAAAAGTGTTTAAGGGACTGGGGATTTAGCTCAGCGGCATAAGTACCTGCCTTGCAAGCACATGGTCATGAGTTCGATCCCCGGTACCAATTAAAAAAAAAGAAAAAATGTTAGGTGACTTTTCTACTGAAAAAGTAAAATAGTAGATCCCTCTCCATGTCTACTAATTCAGCTAAATATTTGAGAACTTTTTATCCACAAGATACCATGTCAGCGTTGTAAGGGGGTGTTACAGGATGACTCATGTCACAAAAAAGATATGTTGAGGCATAGAAACTTGGGAATGTGACCTTATTTGGAGACAGGATCTCTGCAGAAGTAATCCAGATAAGGTCCTACTGGATTAGAGTGGTCTTTAACTTCAGTGACTGGTCCACACAGAAGTGATGTGAATAAATAGACACAGTAGGAATGCCATGTGACAACAGATACAGAGACTGCAGTGAGGCAGCTGCAAGCCAATGAATGCCAACAATCCTTAAAATCTAGGAAAGATGCAAGGAACACATTCTTCCTCAGGATCTCTAGGAGGAAATAACCTTGCCAATACATTGATTTGAGACTTCAAGTCTCCAGAATTGTAAGAGAATACATTTCTAATGTTTTACACAAATACATCAGAATTTTGTGACCCACCTCATGTTCTCCTGGCTCACTTTAACTCTACTCACTGCTGCATCAATCAGCCCACTGCAGATGTAAACTATGGATGATTCAGCTGTCGTGGGCTCTTTGCTTTATGTCCCAGAGTATCTCTGATAATCTAGTGCAGAGGTGGCGAACCTATGGCATATGTGCTGCAGTGGGCTGTTTGTCATCACTGAAAGCTCTAAAAGGTTTGCCATCACAGTAGTGTAAGTTCCCAACACTCACACAGCCTCAGAAGACTGATGGGGCAATCACTGACCAAAAGGGAATTTAAGAGAATCTACTAAGTAGATTGTCCTTGGGTGGACAATGCTGAGACATACTCCATGAGGTTCTTATAAAGTTAGGGCAGATGAAGTCACAGTTGTCCAAAGTGATGATCAACGTAAGAAAACATATCCCCCAGCTGTGCCGTTTTCCCTGTTGTACTCTTTCTGAATGCTTATCCTTCCAGAACTCTTTCCACACAAAGCTTCGTCTCAGGATTCTGACTGTGGACTCAGGTTAGGACACAAATTAATTCAAGAGCAAATATGGGTTGAAAAGCATTGACACAAGAGTACTACAGGAGTCACATCTTGTTGAAAAACTGAAGAAAAGTGTTCAGAATGTAAATGGAATTTTAAAAAAGACCTGAGAGATGGCATGATTGTAACCAGCAAATAAGAAAATGTGAGAAGACAGTATTTCAGGAACAGGAACAGCATGATCAAAACTCAGAGACTGAAAAAACGCATATATTCGGGGAACGGATGACTGTCTTACTTAGCTAAAATATAGTACGAAGGAATGGGGAAACAGGGAGGTAAGAGTATAAATATGAACTGGAACAACACTGTGGATAGGTGACTAGACAGTGTAAGGAGGTTGGAATCTGATTAGGGCACCCTCAGAGTAGTATTATTACAAGTGTAAATATAACAGGGAAATTAAGCAAGGCACATTGCTTAAGCTTTCAATTTCTATTACACACTATATCAAAAGTAGCTAATACACAGACATTAATTAAGTGATGATACAATTAGTAATCTAAAAATAGCTAGCAGAAAATGTATTTCAGTACTATTCAATGAATATCTACTTACTACCTTAGTGATTGTTACACATGATATTTTAAACAAATTTGGTAAATGGAAATCTGAATTTGACCTTCTGAAGCAGTAGTACTAAAGTATAATTTAAAAACATCTTAAAAATGCTTTAGCTTAAAAAAAAAAAAACTATGTGCATGTGACCATAGTAGAATCACAGCCCCACAAAGACATCCATGTCCTAATCTCCCAAACCTATGAATGTATTACCTTATATGGCTAACGTGACTTTGAAGATGTGACAATTAAGTAAAGATTATGAGACAGATTTTTCTGTAGTATGTGAGTGGACCCAAAGAAATCAAAGAGTTTGTACAAGGAGGCAGAGGTCAGTCAGAGCAGAGGTCAAATTCAGAGAGAGATTTTGTAGGCTGCTAGCACAGAGAGGAAGAAAGAGATCACATGCCTAGGAATATAGGCAACTTCTAGAAACTGGAAAAAAGGAAGGAATGGGTTCTTCCCTGGAGTGTCTGGAAGAAACACAGTGCTACTGATACCAGTGTTATTGATAATCTTGACTTTGGTCCAGTGAAAAACATTTTGGAGTTCTGACCTCCAGGATACATAGTAAATTTGTTTTAAACCACTAACTTTATGGGTAATTTGCTACAACACAGTAACAAATAGTGCCCCCAAACAGTGATTCCTCTCCTAGGGCTGAATTTTAGTGTAAGCTTCTCACTGGTCTATCCAATTATGTTAAAATATATCCATAAATTCTTTGACTCTTTAAGAGGAGGAAACCAATTCATTACTTGTGAGCTAGACTTGGTGATTTCTAAAAAAGATGATACAGTAGAAAAAATAGTGTGCAGCTTTCGACTTCCCTGCTTTTCTTCCTTGCTGTGTACATTGGGGGAAGAAGCCAACCGTCATGCCATGAAGACACTCAAGCAGCTCCACGGAGAGAGGCTCATGTGAGAAGAAACTGATGCCATTTGCCAAGAGCCTGTGAGAAATCAACTGTGTGAGCCAGCTCTCCGGGAAGTACTGCACATCTTCTGGTCCAGCCAAGCCTTTCACGTGACATCAGTCCTGAGTGACACCTTGATTGCAACTTCATGAAAGATACTGAGTCAGACCACCCAAGTAGGACAATCCTGAATTCCTACCTCACAGAAACACTGAAATAATAAATGCTCATTGTTTAAGATATTATACTGTCTAAACCACTAAGTTTTGGTATAATTTATTATACAGTGACATGTAATCACTCTGGCCATATGAAGATGTACCAGTATCAGTGGTAAAAGAACACTGGAAAAAAACCCAGGGCCTTCACTAGAACAGTGATCAATATTATAAGACACGACAGAGCAGTTTTAGCATGACAGACTCAAGACATGAAATAAAAATGGATTTTAAAAATAGTATTGGTTAAAATATTAAAAAGGTATAAATTAAAAACACAGATTTGGGTACATACATGAAAAAAGGGAAAATACTCAAACTGTTATTTTTACACCTATGTTCATAGCAGCATTATTCATCATAGACAAAAGGTAAAAACAAGCCAAGTATCCATTAACAAAGTAATTAATAAAAACATGTGGTATATACATGTAACAGAATATTAGCCTTAAAAAAGAAGGAAATCCTGACAGATGCTAATGATAGGAATGATCTTTTTTTTTTTTTTTTTTTGGTGCCAGGAATTGAACTCAGGACCTTGCACTTGCCAGGCAGGCACTGTACCACTGAGCTACATCCCCAGCCCTAGGAATGAACGCTGAACATACTATGCTAAGTGAAATAAGCTAGTCACAAAGGGAATTACTATATGATTCTTCTAGGAAGTTCCTACAACAGTCAAATTCCTAGGGATACTGAGTAGTAGGTGCTAGGAGACTAAGGAAAGAGGAAATTGGAGGGTTAGTGTTCTCAGAGTTTCAATTTGGGGAGATGAAATGTCCTAGGGATGGATGACACATTGTACAACAATGTAAATGTACTTAATGCTATAACTGTATGCTTACAAATGGATATATGATAAAATTTTATGTCATTTTATATTACAATAAAAATTTAAAATCTCAATAATGGTAGAAAAGAAAAAGAACATACAAAATTATGCAAATAGTTCATAGGAATTCATGCATATTTAAGAACACATTTAGGGGCTGGGGGTACAGCCTGATGCAGTGCTAAAGTGCTTGCCTGGCACTGGCACAGTTCCAGGTTTGAAAACCAGCACAGACCGAAAGGAGGAGTGGGGGAGGAGGGAAAGAGGGAGCGAGGAAGAGGGAGAGGGAGAGAGGAGAGAGAATGAGTGCTTACTACAGGGGAGTGGGAGAAAGGTATGGAAAAAAAAATTAAGACTATCTTTGGATATAAGGTTGATTCACAGTAACAAAATTTTGCCACAACGGGATTGAACCCAGTGCCTTTGCACTGAGCAGCATCCTTATACCTTTTTAAACATTTTATTTTGAGATAGGATCTCACTTAAGTTCTAAATTTCTCAGGCTGGGCTTAAACTTGCCACCTTCTTGCCTCCGCCTCCAGAGTGCTGGGATTACAGGCGGGTGCCACCATACATAGCTAAAACAACTTTTGAGAACATATCTAGTGTAACGTGAAATGTCACCTGTACGGAAACAAGAATGGGTATCTTTCCTTATAACACCTATGTTACTACTAGAACTAAAAAGTCAAGAAATTGTTTACTCTAACCATGTACATTCAAGATGCTTACCATGTCAAAAGTAAATTATTTTTAAAAACTATCTGATTCCATGCACATATTATGAAAAGACACAGTGTTTCAAAGAGGAATCTACCACCTTCTTCTAAATTACCACAGGAGATATTTCAGATTGTATAAATATGTAAAGACCCTAGGAGTAGATAAAGCAACTTAACTTGTAATCAAATTTCACATGACTTTCTTAGCAGTTAGTTTCCATGTCTCACTTGATTCTTCAGCACCTTTTATAGGTCTGGCGGTAATAAATCTGGCACTCTAAAGTATGTAGTAAATATATTTCCTCAGGTATTACTCATTTTGTCTAAATCATAATGCCCTCCCTTCTTTTTGGAGGTGGTATTGGAGGTTGAAACCAGGGCCTTCCTAGTAAGCTACATTGCTAGTCCTCCCTCCCCCTTTTTTGCGACAGGGTCTCGCTGTGTAGTTCAGACTGGCTTTGAACTTGCTATGTAGTTGAGGCTGCCCTCAAACTCACGGTGTTCCTCCTGCCTCAGCCTGAGAGTGCCGGGATTACACTCAGTACTTCTATTGTTTTTATTTTGAGATGTGGTCTCACTAAGTGGCTAAACTGCCCAGGTTGGGCTCAAACTTGCAATCTTCCTGACTCAGTCTCCCAGAGTGCTGGGAATACAGGCGTATGCTACCATACCCAGCTGTATGCTATCTTAAGTGCTGTATGCACAGGTTTTGCTTGGACTCTAATTCAAAATAAGGGAGGAGACATCAGAATTGAAGATAATATGGAAATATATGAAAGACTAGTTAAATTATGTGAAATCAGTAAAAGTAAAAAATGGTAAAATAAAAATCTGTAACACAATACAGATTAAAAACACCAACAATTTTTATTCAGTCCATAAAGCATATTTATGAATATTTAATTTTTAATTTCTTAGTAGTACAATTTGAGTCATATCAATTAACAACAAATAATTTCAAAGGGCAGTAAAGCCAACAGCTCAGTCATATATTTTATACTGTAAGAGGAATGAAATAAACATAATTTAGTTATTTAATTCAGAGAAATATTACAACCTAACATAGAAATGTTCAGATGATTAGTGATTTTTTAAAAGTATGCTTCCAAATATGTTGTGTGTTTGTTGAACTACCAAGTATATTATAAAGCATTCTTATAGTGCTTAACCCACAATCACGAATTTCTTTTTCACTTTAATAATGTCAGCGACATATTATTTTTTATTTTTGTTATACATTATCTTGTAAAGTTTTATACTAAGAGGCATTATAAAGTGGTTTTATAAAACTAAAACTAAAATTAAAAGAAGACAAGTTCTTTACATCCTTATACAATATATAACCTTGGATAAAATCATGACATACCTGATTAAGAGTAACATTTAAAATGAGATAGTATGAAAATAATGCTACACTGAGCTGATTAAATGGTAAAATGAGAAAATTTGTGTGAAAATAAGAATGTCATTAACTCTCAAGGACTATACTAGTTGGGATTTAAATAAATGTTAGTTTTAAATTTTATTTGGAATTTCAATGTGACATTTTACAGTCTAGCTACAGCTTCCATCCGATTTAAAAAAGGGGACCCCAAATATTACTAATTGTAATATCCAAAATGAATTTTAAAGCAAATGTATTTGAAATATTAAAATTATTTTAATCAACAAAAATTAACATTTATTCAACCCCAGTTTCTTATTATGTTGAAAAGATTACTGAAACAAAATTATAAGTTCTCATAAGACTTTCTATTATATACACACCATTTAAGAGGCACTGTCACAGATCCTAGAGGGCTTTACAAAGCCACTGCCATTCTGATTTGGAGTGAGGAGGTGTGGCAGGCAGGTTACCATAAATAAGCACAAAGATAAGGCATTTAAAATTGTACTCAATCTGAAAATGTTTTATGTAAGAACAGGAAAAAAGTGCAATGAGAAATATCTTCTAACAAGAGAGCACCTTATGACTATGCATTAAAAGGAAATACATTTAATAGCCATGGTGCTTTCGTTTAAAATATTTTTCTATAGACGTTAATGATATCTAAAAGTGATTAAAAAGAAATATAAATTACTTAATATAGATCTTATATATTACACATATATGTTACCTTAATTTTTCATAAAGTAATTTACATTAAAAAGTGACTTGCTCTTGAATGACCTAATTAAGGACATAAAAGCTACACTGACAAAGGAAAATGTCCACTGTTTCATACATAATTTATTAAAATTTCCTATAGGATTTATGGTAAATCAAAGAATTTGAGCATCTCTTTTGTGATGGTGAATCAAAGCTTTTGCTTTGATTCAAAACACTGTCAAAACATTCATAGCCTGATATTTTTCCTACTTTAAAAAACAGAGTAACTCTTTTTCCTAATCAGCCTGCAATTATAAACTATGGCTTCTTGTAAATGACTTCTCCCTCTAGCATTTGCTGCAAGGTTTCTTATTCCTCTGCAGTTGTCTTTTCAGTCTGAGAGAGAAAAGGCGCTACTGCAATCATCTGCAAAAATCCAGTATCACTGCGTTTTGTAACTAACAAAGACACTGGTATCTTTTTGCAACCCTTTTCACTGGGAATTCATTTAGATGTTGTACAAAAGCAGGCACCTTACTAGTGACCAGTATTTCACCAGTCAACCAAGAACATCACTCAAGCTCTGCAGTACCTGCCTTCTCATCTTCCTGCCACCAGTAGTCCTTTCTACTAGATTCCACATCAGCTAGCTACAGCAGTAGCAGCAGCAGTAGCAGCAGCAGCTTTGTATCCCTTCTCTTTTGGCTACCACTGCAAGTGTCCTTGTGGTCAGGGAGGAAAAGAAGCCTTTCAATGGGCTAGACTAGAGCTTTTGCTCTTCGCCATGAATATGCTCCATTCTTTGTTGTCTGCTCCCCGTTTCCGTAGATACTGTTATTCCACTCTACTTTGTCAACAGGCGTTATAAAAACAAAATCCCATTCTAAGCTTCAAAAACAGCTTTCTCACCACACTCCTCTTACTACCCCTCCTTCCCCCATACTCTTCTGTCAAAACCCCTGTATCAGAAGCACAGGAAATCCATCTCCTGTGCTGCAGTGGGGGGTGGGGAAGAAGAGGGGGACGACGCCCCTGCCTCTCCCTTGGCTTGTGGCAGTGGATCCCGTGCCAAGCAAAGGCCACCGGCTCAAGACAGTCCAAGGGAAAATTGCTTGCTCCCTCCCCCTCGCAGCAGCAAGCCTGGCCACCGCGGCTCCAGCACCTACCCCATTTCCGAGCTCGGCAGCACCTCCATTCCGTCTCCAGTGACACCCCAGCGGGCTGCGCCAATACAGCCACATGTCGGTCACGTGTGCCACCACCCAGCCAATCAGCTGCTTCCCGACGGGAAAGGGGAGCGCCCTGGTCCGCATCCAGCGGATTGCACAGCTGCTTCACACTCAGCTTCCCAACCTGCACTCTGCAGCAGGGCACGGACCTGCCAGGCGCAAGAGGCTCTGGGCTCTGCCTGGCACACAGCCTCAGAGGTGTGCGCTCGCGGCCCCCTGACAATCCAGGAAGCTAAGGGTGGCTGACAGGCGAACAGGGTGAGGTGGGGGAGGTCCACAGGGCAGGAAGGTTAGCCTGAGACGCTGGAGGTGGGAGGGGGAATAATAAAATACATCAAATTCGCTGTGATTTATTTACACGCTTGCAGCAAAGAAAAACAGAATTCTATTAAATGTATTACAACGAGTAGTTTTTCATTACAAACGACGCACTTACTAGGTAAATCACTTGAATTATGTTCGAATTTAAAATACAGCTACCAGAAAAAGCTATGGTGGTAGCTCAGGATAGTGTACAAGACCAGAACCTAGGCGTTACACTGGCCCATGTTAAAATCTTACTGCACCTGCTATGTGTGTAACTTTAGTCAGTTAACCGCTTAGTGCTTCAAAGTCCTCCTCTATAAAAGGGAAACAGAAGTACACAATAAAGGAGTTAATACATATATTTAGAGCAGTATTTAGAGCAGTTCGTGACAGTAAGTGCTTTAGATACTAGAAGTCGGGTATAAATGGAGTATTTCAATACGAATTTACATTTCATTTAAATGTAACCACATGAAGCTTTAAATTTTACTTAGTCTGACTTAATTTCTGGCTTAAGTGGGGGGGTTCCATTATCTATTTAAAATTCAAAAAGACACTAAATTTCAGGCTTTAAAAAAAATTTTTTTTTAGTACTAAGGGTTGAAACTCATGACTTTGTGCTTGCCAAGCAGGCGCTTGTGCCACTGAGCTAAACCACTAGCCCTAATTTCAGGCTTTTAATTAAAGTATATTTGCCATAATTTTTCATTTAAAGAATAGTATGAGAGAAAGCTACTAAATAGCATATTAAAGGCAACTATACTTTATTAACTATAATATATTAGAAAAAGAATGAACACAAAATATTCACAGAAGTTATTCACTGGACAGTGGGATATGGGGTGATTTTTGCTTTTCCTTTGCAGTTCTGGGTTTTTATTTAGTCTCTGTGTGCTAATGCCTGATATATATCTAATACACCTTACATATTTGTTGAATGAACAAATCAGTGACTTTCACACCAACCATAAACAACTCTACTCATAACTGTATATTAAAAGTTTAAATATACTCAGAAAAATTTCTCTTCATATTTGAAAGAAACACGTGAATCCATTTTATTTAACACTAAATATCTCTTTTATGAAAATAACAGTATTAAAAACGCTTTTAAGATACTGTTATTGAAACTGCGTGACTCACTGTACAGGACTTAGTGCATCTATGACAAATTTCTTACAAGGCCTAGAACTTCCAGAAAGAAAAGGAATCTTTCAAAATAAAGAATAATTTTAAAAGTGCCCTCAAATAACTTTTTAGTACCCTAAGAAACAATTAACTGAATGTACTGCTTTTGACTCACTTTATGAGTCAAGACTACTTCATTATTTAGTAAACCAGTTTGCAGACAAAATGTCTAATTTTTTAGTGCATGATTTTCTATATTTTTAACAGAAATCAATGATTCAAATGATAAAATTTTTTCCTAAAATATTTTTTGTGGTGCTGCAGATGTCAATTTAAGATTCAAAGTACTCAGCATTACTTAAACAGTTTTTAAAAAAACCCTCAGTGATTACTAAACAATGTAATGATACTTTGGGTGCATTTACCACATGACTAAAATTGTTGAAGAAAGCAGCTATATGACAATTACATATAATTCATGTGATATTATTATATGTATTGTACTGTATATTTTATATATGATATCAACCCTTTTTTTTGGAGTGCTGAGGATTGACCAAAGGACCTCATGCATGCCAAGCATATGCTAAGCCCCTAGCCTCCTTGTTTTATTATTTGTTTGTTTTTGAGAAGGGAGCTTGCTCTGTGGTCCAGGCAATCTGCCTCAGCCAGCACTCAGTAATTGAAGGTGTGCACTGCCAACTCACTTGGCTCTTTTTGTTTTTAAACAATCTATATGTATTTCTATATATAGATATGAAAAGAGATAACAAAAATGAACTTTATCTCTGGTACGTAATGACATAAACTAGTTTTTCTGAATTCTATAAAATTCCCACAGCTAACACACATAATTTCTGTAATATTTTTTTCAAAAGTTAGGTACTTTAGGTTGGACACAAAGACACAACATTTGAAGGAGAGAGAGATCAATGTTTATTTCTTAACTTGTGGCAAAGAGTAGAGTCATATTAAGTGGAGATCAGGAGTGTATACTGGATAAGTGGGAGTATGTTTCTTTGCGTCTACTGTCTTACCTCTTTGGCTTTTTCTTATTTCTTATGCCTGAACACTACCTTTCCTTCAACCTCAAAACTGTTCTGAAATAATCATATGACTATTCCTTTATATACTTCAGGTCTTGGTATAAATGTCACATTTCAAAGAGACCTTCCAGATCTCCACCTGGATTATCCTCAAACTTTCTAACACGTCACTGTATTTTGTTGACAAAACATTTGAATCCACAAAGTTTTATATGCATCTGTATATTTGTCTTTCTCTTATTGTTTCCCAAACTAAAATATAAATTCCCTGAGGATAAGAACCTGGATTCTCTTGCACTGTTGTTCTCTTGAGTCTATAACAGTGGTTGACACTCTTTGTTCAATATATTAATGTAAATAAGGATGAATATAACATCAATTTATAAACAGATAAGGACTAAAATGGGTACAACAAGTTTTAATATGAGACAACGTGTTGTTAAAATATAAAGCGGTTAGATCATTCCAATCTAGGTAATCAAGGAAAGATTTCACAGAGAAAATAGCAACTGAACTAGCTTTGAGGGATGTTTAGAAATTTTTCAGGGCAGTGATTCTGATCTGGTCTTTTAGATTAAAAAATTTAGGTAATGAGAGAATGCAAGTGTTTTAAATAAGGAGGTATACATGGTTAGAGCAAGTTCTACAAAAACTAACAGGACTGTTTAAGAACTAGTTCTTACTTAAAGAATAATCAGAAAGTATATTCATATTATTTCTAATATAGTGTATTTAATGGCCAAAAGTGTTTTCAATTGGAAAACATGCTTGCAGAAAAAACCCTAAATGATATACTCTATAAAATATTTGATTTGGTGTCATTTGGAAATTTTGACAGTATACTTGTTTATTAATTCTATGTGGTTAGGAAAACAAAAACCAAAACTGCCTCTGGAAATGACTTTACTCAAGTAATGAAATATTCAAATACATGTATATAAACAAAGACATTTCCCCACCTAAAATTTTTTTTTTTTTTTTTTTTGAGACGGGGTTTCATTGTGCAGTTCAAGATGGCCTCACGTACATAGCCCAGGATGGCCTCAAACTTGTGATCCTCCTGCTTCAGCTGTCCAAGTGCTGGGATTATACAGGTGAACACCACCACACCTGGCTCCCCCTAAATTTTAATATACCCTAATCTGATACAGCTCTTGTTTCAGAGAATGAAGTATTGTATCCTTTCTTTAGGAGAACTGTTTTTCTAATTAATGTTTTAAATTAAAAGTTTAAAGCAAAGTTTTATGTTTGCCAATGGCTTTTATTAAAGTTTCCTCCCTCCTCTTTTGGGGGGGGTAGAGAGGATTGAACTTACTACCTCAAGCTTGCCAAGCAGGCACTTACACTGCTGAGCTAAACTCCTGGCCCTCTATTTCTTTTATTTCTTTCTGAGATAGGGCCTCATTATTAGTTCAGGCTGGCGTTGAACTTAATACGTAGGCCAGGTTGGCCTTGAACTCAAAGCCTCGGCCTTGAGAACTAGGATTAAAAGTGTGTGCTACCACACCCAGGCTTTAGCTCAATATTTTAAGTCTGAAACAGTTACAGAATTGCTCCCAAAGCTACAATTCTACAATACAAATTATGAATCTATGAACTGTGTTCATAAAGGTATTTTTATACTAAAGAACTGGCAACTTACAGTTGCTAAAGCAACATCAAATGTTTATAGTACACTCTCAATTTAAGAGAAGCAGACAGAAGCAGTGTTTTTAAAGAAAGCTTTTCTCCAAGCCAGGCAGGGTAGTGCCCTTCCTAGCACTCTGTAGGCTGAGGCAAATAAATTACAAATTGAAGCCCAACCTCACTCCAGAAAGAATGGCTGTTATCAAGAAGTTAACCAATAACAAATGCTGGCAGGGATGTGGGAGAAAAGGAACCCTTCTCCAATGCTGGTGGGAGTGTAGACTGATACAGCCTCTGTAGAAATCAGTGTGGAGATTACTCAAAAACCTAAAACTAGAGGTTCCACTTGGTCCAGCCATTCCCCTTCTTGGTATTTTTCAGAAGCAATTAAAAGCATCATACCACACTCATATATGCACACTCATGTTTATAGTGGCACAGTTGGTAATAGCTAAATCTTGGAAATAGCTCAAATGCCCATCAACCGATGAAAGGATAAAGATGTGGGTTTTTAAAATATACAATGGAGTATCACTGTCATAAACAAGGACAAGCTCGAGACATTGTCTAGCTAAAGCATGCACCTTGAGACTATATTCTTAAGTGAAATAAATCAGATACACATGTTTAAATGCTGAATTGTTTCTCTAGTGTGAGAAAACAAAAATGAAAATAAAAGGACCAAAATATATGATATTATGAAATGGGAAGAAAACATTCAAACGGTAAGGGGAAAAAGGGGTAGAGAGGAAAAAAGGAAGAAAGGGACAAGAGAAAAGTAGAAGGAAAAAATGGAAACAAAGTTTTTGTAACTAAGGAAGGGAAGAAGGGTTAAAGGGAGGGGAAGTGAATGAGAAAAAAAGAGGCACAATATATCATGTACAGGTACA
Organism: Dolichotis patagonum; assembly: GCA_004027295.1. NCBI lineage: Eukaryota > Metazoa > Chordata > Mammalia > Rodentia > Caviidae > Dolichotis > Dolichotis patagonum. The sequence continues at coordinate 61,358 of PVJX010004186.1, forward strand.
AATTCCCTATGATGAGTCTTATCATTGTGTATATCTAAAATGCACCAATTTAAAAGATTTTATTTAAAAACTGAACAAAAAAATCCCTAAAACGACAATAACAAAGAAACCAAAGAACGTTCAAGCCCAGCCTGGACATTTTAGCAAGACTCTGTTTCAAAGATATAACATGTATATGTGCTAATTCCTCAGGATGAATATATATGTATCTAAACATATATTAATACATTTAAAGCCAACAAATAGGGGAAACTGTGTGAGGGGAAGAGAAGGGTAGGTTTATGGGACCTAACTGTTCAGTTTTTCAGCAAACCATTTTTAAATGAAAAAGCAGTGAAAGAAAGAAAGAAAAAGTGTTGGGAATGTAGCTCCGTGTGAAGGCTCTATGTTTAATCCACAGTACTATGCAAAAAGAAAAAACAAAAAACAAAACTTTTTCTAGGGAAAAGAGGAATAAAAATTACATTACTTTAACATTTACAATATCATAAAATACTAGGATTATTTGATGAATCATTTATCAGTTTATAATACACAAGTTGGTCCTTGAAATACATCAGAACTGATAATGGAAGACCCAATTTTAATTGATATTAAAACCAAAATCTGGTATACATAAAAGAATAAGTATAAGGCCTTATAATAGTGCTTTGACCAAATTCTTGGTCGAAAGATTTATTTTTAATACTAATATCAAGTTTTTACTTTGAGAAAGCAAATGCTTTTCCAACACCCTTTATAAAAACTGCAGTTAACACTGCCTAATAACATACTATTTTCTTTGTTTTTTAAGTATCTTCCCTTCTTCTTGCTTTATGCTGAATTTTAAAGACAAAAGCCAACATACAGAACATAAAATTATTTCACTTTTGGATAGTGATATCTACTATTACAAGCTAAAGAATCCAAACTTATGATGAAAAAAAATTATACGCATCATTATTATTCTTTGTCAGTGAAGTCAGAAAATTCTGGGTTACTTGGACTACCCCTAATAATACTTAATATATAGATTCATTTGGAACACTGGAGAACGAGTCACTTAAGAATTTCCTCTTTTAATATAGATCATTATTATTGTACGAATTATTTTGTTAATAGGGATTGAACCCAGGGCCTCTACAATGCTGCTCATGAGATCTACCACTGAGTTACACTCCTAGACCAGACAAATGTTTTTAAAACTAAAACTTCATTATTTATTTTATAGGTCTTTTAAAACATTCTCTGCTAAGTACTCCAAGATTGGACAGAATTATTTGAAGTATCACATTGAAGCAAAAAGATTTAAAACTGTAAATTCTAATTCACATTCAAATACCTTTCCTCACACCAACTATCAATAAGCATCCTGATCCCAAACCATCCCGTACCCCATATAATAAAGGCTTTTCTTCATCTTTTCCACAGAAGCTCTGCTATTTAATTCAAACAATAGTTAACCCTAACCCCTCCTTTTCAAATTCCCAAAACTCTTCCTTCTCTGTTTATTACATTTACCTGATAAAACATCAACCCTGGCTGAACTGAACTATTCCACTTTTGCCAGCCTATAACACAACCTATTATATAAAGGGAGAGGGGGTGTTTAGGTAACAAGCTGGCTGTCGCACTTTAAATTTACAACTACAGCCACAAAGAAATATTCAACTCTGCCTAGCAGGACTACTCTATTGCCTAGAAAGTTTGCCTTGCGATACTCTAAGTTTTTTTTGCTTTTATTGTTTCCTCAAACTTTTAACAGGCCTGTTTTACTATGTCCCTCTTCATTAAAGTCTTATTTAACTGTGAACATAAAAGCAATTGGAGAGAAATTCCCTCATATTTCTCTTATTAAACCTAAAAACTTCTTTCTTGTAAAGTTCCATTTTCCCTATCAAAGGCCAATATGTACCTCCACTTATGTGGATTTCAACTACCCACTATTACTTTTTAAGAAGTCAAGTTTCATTAACTTGTCTTTTTCTTTTTCTACTTGGTAATTCTCATGAACACACATGCTCTAGTATCATTCATTCTTATGAATTCTTTCTCTTTAACCTACTCATCAGATATTGATTCCACTTCTCTGCTTTAATTTCACACCAAATTTTCTGAATTAGTGACTTCCATTTACTGTCTTTAGTTTCTCCTGTCTAATTCACTCTTTGACCCACTCTAATCCTAAACAGTTTCTTGAAGCTCAATTGTCAAGGATACCAGCGAGACCAAATTCCACTATTCTCTTCTTAGTATATTTGATAATGCTGATTATTCTCTTGTTCCTTAAACACACTTCTTCTTCCATAAGATATCCTCCTTCCTCTAACTTCATTTAACAACTCTGTTTCTTCATTAGTCTTCTAAAAATGGAACACCTCACAGCTAGTTCTAGCTGCCTTCTCTTCATTGTTTTCTAAGCTTATCTTAGGGCTTTAAATACCAATCATATGACGCTAATCTCATATTTATGTCTCCATTCTAATTTTCTCCTCTGAATATTCAGGCTATCTGTTATATCATTTGTAGTCTGAGATACTAGACACTTGATTCACTAATCTCCCTGCTTGCAATACCACGGCCCCACTCGGCAGAATTAAATGTTTCAAATTCTTGCACCTCCAAAGATTACCTTCAAACATAACAAATGCATAATTTTTCCCCAATTCCATTCATTCATTCATTCATGTGGTAATCTTAGTCTTCCATACTATTCTTACAGTATATTCTTGCATCTTAAATTAATGCAGATTATAGTCAGAATTCATGATTTTGTGAATGAAGGCAAGATTGATTGATTGAGGGATTGATGGATCACAGATTTATTATACTTAGGAATCAATCTAACAAATGAAATAGAAGGCCTATTCCAGGAAAATTATAATACCCTGAAAAAAGAAATTGAACAGGATCTCAGAAAATGGAAAGACATTCCCTGTTCATGGATAGGAAGAACAAATATTGTAAAAATGGCTATTCTCCCAAAATTGTTATACAGATTTAATGCAATCCCCATCAAAATACCACTAGCATACCTCACAGACCTAGAGAAATCATTCATTCCTAAAATTCATCTGGAACCAGAAAAGACCTAGAATAGCAAAGGCAATTCTGAGCAACAAAGGCAAGGCAGGAGGCATCACAATTCCTGACTTGAAGTTATACTGCAAAGCTACTATAATAAGATCAGCATGGTACTGGAATAAAAACAGACCTGAAGATCAATGGAATAGATTAGAAGACACAACTACAACTACAAACGTACTCAGCCACCTCATCTGTGACAAAGAGGCCAAACACATTCACTGGAAGGAAGATAGTCTCTTTAATAAAAATGGTGCTGGAAAAACTGGCTCTCCATATGCTGAAAACTAACTAGACCCATGCCTATCACCATGTACTAAGCTAAAGTCAAAATGGATCAAAGATCTAAATATTAAAACAGAAACACTAAATCTGCTGGAAGACTTAAGTAGGTAGAAATCTTGAAGACATAGGGGTAGGTAGAGAATTCATGAACAAAAATCAAACCACATGGGAAATACTTCCCAGAATCAGTAACTGGGATCTTGTCTTATTAAAAAAATTTTGCATGTCAAAAGAAATCTCCAATGGAGTAAAAAGGAAACCCATGAATTTTGAAAAAATTTTAGTCAACTGTCCCTCAGACAAAGGACTTCTGTCCAGAACACATAAAGAATTAAAAAAAAATCAGACCCCCAAAATTCAAAGACCCAAAAATGGGCATCTGAGATGAATACACAGTTCTCAGATGAAGAAATACAAATGGCAAATAAATATGTGAAAAAATGTTCAGCATCACTGGTCATTAGAGAAATGCAAATTAAAACCACACTGAGAGTCCATCTCACTCCATAAAGAATGGCAAGATCAAGAAAACTACCAACAACAAATGCTGGAGAGGCTGTGGGGAAAAAGGAACTCTGGTAGTGTAGACTGGTGCAACCACTGTGGAGGTCAGTCTGGAGGTTCCTCAAAAAGCTGGGATTGGAAATCCCATTAGACCTAGTTATTCCACTTCTGGGCATATTCCCAGAAGAATTGAAAGCATCATATCACAGTGATACATGTGCACCCTGTTTATAGAGCACAATTTGTAACAGCTAGATTTTGCAAACAACCTAAATGTCTATCAACTGAGGAATAGATTAAAAAGATACGGTAGTTATACACAATGGAGTACTACTCAGCTATAAAGAATGATCATATTAAGAATTTTATAAGTAAATGGATGCAACCTGAGACCATACTCATAAGTGAAATAAATCAAATTCACGTGAGTAAATACCATATTGTCTCCCTAGTGTAAGAAATAGTAAGAATACATAAGATACAAAATTCTCAATAAATACTGTGAAAAGGTAGTTATCTGCTCAAAGAGGGAAAAAATAGTATCTCAGCAAAAAGGAGGAAAACAAGGAAGGGAAAAGAAAAATACCTAAATTTGTATAAAAACACTTAAGATAGCTGATTGTGCTACAAATTCTATTGGCTCTTGGAACAAAACAGTTACCATTCATAGGGTTGGAACAATTTTGCATGTTTGTGTCTGGTGATCTGAGGAACTCTTTTGAAGATCACTATGTAAAATAACAACCTTAGTTATGTTCCTACTGCCTTTATCATCATTGTTTTGGGCTCTTTGCTACTGTTACTTGTCTTTTTTTCTTGCTTTTCTAGTAATTTGGGTTTTTTTTTCCCCCTCTAATGCAGAAAGGATAGATTACCTGTAGAGGCTTATACATAACTAGAACTTCTCCTAAACAGTTTATGAGCATCTATTTTATTATGTTATGATGAAATGAGCAGCTCATTTGAAAAAAAAAAAATGGTATCCATTGCTGGTTTCCTATGCTCATGCTGTGAAATCCAATAATGTTTTTATTCTTTGTTTAGAGTTGTTTTAGTCTGTTTTGTATTATTTAATTTCAACATACATAAAGGTATGGACAGCTGTTTTGAAGAGAACAAGAGACATCAAGGTAGCCATTGTTGATTTTCCTATTGTCTAGTTTTGAAGGCCTGTAATGCCTTCAGTATTCTGTTTTGACCAGTTTTATACTGTTTTGTTTTGTATGAATTCATTGTGTGTGAAGATACAGACAACTATTTAGAAGAAAACAAGAGACATTACGGTAGCCACTGTTGATCTCCTGATGTCTTTCTTTGAAATCCTGGGTCACTTACATTGTTTTCTTCTGATCTGCTTTGTTCTGTTTTGTTTTACCCTCTTTAAAATAAAAAGAAAATACCAGAATCGGGTTCCATCCCAAATATACACATACACATATATTTAAAATTTCAAAACCCAAAATATATTTGGTCTAAGCATTTTGGAGCAGGAACATTTAACTAGCATATTTCAGGAACAGTAGATATTAACAAATGATGAGAATAAGAGATAAGATTAATTCATGAATGAATTTAGTCACAAATGGCAAATTTTAAGTAAGCACTAGACTCATGAATTCCAAAAGTCTAAAGTTAATTGGATTTTAAATGAACATATAATCAAGATGCACTAATAATTTATTAGATCTTATTAGTTACTGATAAGTCATCATCTTAGATATGCTTGATAGTATATTATGCCTGAAAAGAACTTTTAGAAACTATGAGAGAGAAAGATCTGGATTTTAATTTGTAACAACAAAATCTTGGAAAAAACCCAAATGCCCATCAATCAAGGAATGGATAAAAAAAGATGTAGTCTCCTTCTCTGTCTTTTTTACAATGGAGTATTACTCAGCCATAAAAAGGATAAATTTGAGACTTTTATAGGTAAATGGACGCAACTCAAGTCCATACTCATAAATTAAATAAATCAGACACATATGCCTAAGTATCATGCTGTCTTCCTAGTGTGAGACGCTGAAAGAGTAAATAACATGTTATAAATATGTATTAATTCTAGAAATCGTGTCATGTTAGCCTTTCAAAATTTTTCCTTCTTTTCAATAGTTTTAATGATTTTGAGTCTTTTGGATTTTCATATCACTTTTAGAAAAGGCTGCCAATTTTTAAAAAAACTAAAATTTTCATTAGATTACTAATTAGTTTTTGGAAAATTGTTGTGTTCAAGTGTTTCACATTAAAATGTTGCTTGAAATCTTCAATTTCTCTGTAATGTTTTCTAGTATTTGTGTATATAGGTCTTGTAAATTTTGTGGTGATATTTATTACTAGCTCTTATTTTAATATCCTTATAATTGTTTTGTTTTTGTTTGTCACTATGAAGTGGAAGTATAGTTATTTTTAAACAAATTATTTTATAAGCTTTTTTTTTAAATGAACTTTAAGAAACTACGAAGAGAGGAAGATCTGAATTTTAGTCCAAAAGTATAACTCTGGGCAAGTCAAGTCACTCATCTTTGACGGGGTTCTGATTTTACACATTCAGAATGAGATAAATAGAAGGAGAAGGCCTACAAAACAAAATACACTTAAGGTATCTTCTGATTCTAAAATTCCCTGTCCTCCTCATTCATCCTTTAATTTCTGAAGTAAGTAACTCTAAAATAAAGAGCTATTTAAATCCAACACAGCAGAGAAGCAAAGGAACCGTAAGCAATATGAATCTTTAACTTAGTATGTCCTTTTAATAGAAAAAAGAATCAGGTAAACAAATTCTGGAATTCCAGGTTTCCTGTCAAGGGAGCTGATTTTATGCTTTGTTGATACATCAGTTTAACGGCAAAGACATGAATGGCCTTGTATGTCAACAGCTTTTTTATTCTCAAATAAAAAAGCTATGAAAATATATTGGAATACCATGCTAAATTTTCACCTTGCCCCATCACAGAAGAATGAATGTACATTAATGTAAAAGACTATTATACCTTAGTTGGACTGTCATACTTAACTTGGACTTAATTCATAATTCAAATGCAAATTATACATGATATTTTAACAGATGTATATAAGATTAAAGTCATATTTTAGCCCTCAAATGTAAACAAACACAAATAAAAACCATGACATTCACACAGTATGTAAAGAATTCTCATATTATTAAAAACAGACTGTAAGATCCAACAAAAATACTGAAGGACAAATTTGTTTGTAGTCCCTTCTCAGCTGAGTGCATTCTCTATCCATCCCCAGAGAATCCTACTTCTAAATTGTTTACATGATCTATTTGCTTACGCAATGGACAATTCCTGCCCCAATGTATTACTCACATATTACAAATAATTTACCTTCTTCAATCAAATAAAATAGCCTCGGCCTTCTTCCCTTAGAACTTCCATTTGTAGATAGAGCTGATCAGGCAATTCAGACCAACTGCACTTCTGAAAATTTAAAAACTTGACAAGATACTAAAATAATCTGCCTAAAAACATAAATAACTACCAACATGATGAGAAACAAATAATCAGAAGTCAGAAAACCAGAAGGATGATCTCAGCTTTTGCCTTTTGTGCATCTGTCAACAAAGAAACATTTAAGCTTTGATGTTTGCTGCTTACAATACGCAACTTGGGGACCAAAGTTAAGAGTTCAGGATCCACAGATGGGGAGGACTTTAGTGAAAACATCGTTGGCTTTGGAGGCTGCAATTGTCAAAGGGCTGCACTTTATGGTTAAGAAGGAAGTAGAACAGTGTATAGTGCTTGTCTGTCACTAGAACTAAATATTTGAGGTAATTAATTTACAAAGAGAAACAAGCTGTTAAGACTTACGGTTTGAAAGTTTCGGTCCATAATTCTAATGCTCTGGTTACTCTGAGCCTCTGGCAAGGAAGCCCATCATGGTGGGAGAACATAACCACTCCGCTCACGAGCCAGAAGAGATCAGGGCCCCATCATCCCCTTTGAGGGAACACCACCCTGCTAAGAACTTTTCATTAGGTCCCATCTTCTAAAAGTTGACTGCCTCCCAACACTACTGCCCCGGGGTTTAACCTTTAAAGCACAGACTTTGGGGTTGCTACCCATACCCATACTAGAAACCATGGACTGAGGCTAGATTTAAGTCATTTAGATGGCCCAGGACACCTGAAGATGTGAAATTTGATTAACATGGCTATAGATCCCCACTTGGCAATTGCAAAAAATTCTTTAGAGAAAGATTCACTTCATCTTATACATCAAATTATTTCTGTAATACACAAGTGAATCAGATCAAGAGACCTGAAACACTAGAATTAATAGATACTGTCTGAAACTAACTATGCTTATTATATTCAAAAGGATAAAAAAATCAAGCTTAAAATATTTGTTTGGAATTTAAAACTACAAAAAGTGACACAGATTTGAAAAACTTGAAATTCTAGTACTGTAAAATAAAATAACCTAAATTAAGTGTTCACTAGATGAGTAAACAACACATTAGACATATGTGAGGAAATCAAAGCTTCTAGGACAAAAGAAAGAAAACAACAACAGAACAAAAAACAGAAAAGAGTGGTAAGGGACAGACAAAAAGATCTTAATATATTAACCTGGAATTCCAAAAATCCAAGAAAGGGAATAGGAAGCAAAGGTAAGACTAAGAAATTTCTAGGACTGATAGGACATCAATATACATCATGAAGGCAAACAATGAAATGTCTAATACCATGGTGAAATAACAGAAAACAAAGACAAAAATTTGACAAGCAGAGCAAGGAAAACAATAACGTTATTTTATTTTATTTTTGTCTTTTTGAGGCAGGATCTCACTATGCAGCTCAGGCTGGCCTTGACCTCACTTTGTAGCCCAGGCTGGTCTTGAGCTCACGATTCTCCTGTCTCAGCCTCTCAAGTGTTGGGATTACAGGTGTGCACCATCACACCCAGAAATAAGGTTATTTTAAAAGAAGAAAGAAATACAAAGAACCAAGGGTTCAATAACAAGGGAAATGGGCTGAAATAATGTAATCACCAACTTAGAAGGTGATGAAATGGGGAAATGCTAACCCAGAATTCTGCGTCTGGTGAAAATATCTTGTAAGAATGAGATACACGCATTTTTAGGTGGAGTAAAAGAAATTCTAGTCTATGGTGTGTTCCAGATTCTTCAAGTTCAATGACAATAGTCCTAAGTGGAAGATCATGGAAAATGTAAAATATGGTAAATACATTCATTAACATAAACAAAATATTGACAGTACAAAACAATAACGAAGGAGAATGAAGAGGGATGAGTTAAAATACACAACATTGTATGAGTCAGGCTATAAATAAAGTGCATCATTTGAGAAGAGGACAAGGTATCAATTAACATTAGGTTTCGGGAGATTCACATTGTAATTTCCAGAGTCACTAGAAGAGAAAAAGATGTCATAACTCCAAATAATGAGGAAGAAAATGTGAATGATGAAATAGCAATTAAATGGTTATAAAGATGAAAAAAGAGAATAAACAGACAATATAAACTTCTTATGGATAAGTGTTTTGGAAAGGTTTCTGTGTGGTGATGCTCAACAACAACTTGCAAAATCAAATATGAAAAGATTCTGTATTTTACTGTGTAGGAAGGCATTAAGTTTGAAAATGCTATGGTAATTTGTCACTATAAGATATGCCAGCCCAAGAATGAAACCCAACCTAGAGGAATGACAGAGCACAGTAAATAACAGTGAAATTGAGCCAAGTCCTGATGATTTCATGTGAGCCACTGGTTGATGGCTTAGCTAAAGTTTAACTATGAGGTCTAACTGTTCCTTTTTTGTTTAAGCCAGTTAGAATTTGGTTTTCTATAATACATGAATACAGATTTGCGTTATTTCAGGGTATAGGCACATGGTGGTGGTGTTGAAGAGACAATTCTCTGTTGTGTAGGACTATTCCAAATATCATAGGATACTTAGCATATCTGGTCTCTAATGTCAGCAGGACCTGACAGTTACTGTGACAAATGAAAATGTCATGTATTTCCAAATTTTTCTCCAAGTGGAACCATGAACCACAAATCTATTTGCATACACATGCACACATGCTTCTCATAGTGCTCCGCCAAGTATGTTTAAATGTACCTAATATCAATCTTAAAAGAATCTGAATAGTCTAATATGCCATGCAAATATTCTAACTTTATAAAAACTGCCCATTTTGAAATAGTCACTTATCATTAGCTAAATGTTGATCAAAATCCTGTGTTACCAGTTTATGTCAACTCTTGGGGGTAAACAGTGCTTTCAGTTTGCTACTACTATTTGAAAATTCTTAAAGTTACTTTTCCATACAATAATACTTTAGAAGCATTTTACCTTCTCATCAACCATTTGCCTGCCCTGAAATGCTTTTCCCCTATGTGATATAGGCCTTTGGTGGAAGGTTTATTTGCCTAGTCAAGAGATTTGAGAGGGTACTTTTGTCTTTGGTAGTTATGTAAGTAAGAATGTGATACACAGAACAGAAAAACATCTGCAATCATGATAGAACTAAGTCAAAAGGTCAGCACAGTAAGGACAGTCAACTTTTATACACAAAAAGCACCTAGATCCTTGATGAAGTCTTTGTACAGTTACACTAACCAGAGAACCCTCCAATTATGCACCTCTCTTCAAGGGAGATACAGGATATACTATAACTTGAGGCCTAATTAGTACAAGACATTGAAGATTTGACAACTGACAGAGGAAAAAGAACCAACATGACTGCCAGGTTTCAAGACTGGATGGCTGAGAAAGGTGTTTAAAAAAGAGAAATCAGGAGGAAGGAGGCTATAAATACATGCACATATAATAAACACATCAGGTGAGGAAAGGATGCAGATTAAACTGATTTAGTTTTGTATGAGTTAAACTTGTGATAATGTATTTAAAATAGCAAACTGACTATCTGAAGATGGGAAATAAGGTTACAGCATTGAGAAACACCCACACCAAGAAATGACCTACGCGATGAAGAAAAAAAGATACAATCACCAAGAAAATACAGTAAGAAGTATACAGATTCTTGACATTGGTTACCTTCCCAGAACCCATTTTATTTACTCTGCATTGTGCCACAGTGCTTATTTTTAGCCAGGGTTCACTCCATGGGGTAGGCCAATCAGAATAATTTCATCCCTCTGAACAAAGACATTGTTCTAAGCTTAGTACTGTGACGTTCTATGTTTGTTCAATCAGTGGAAAGCTGAGGACTTTGGGAGACCAAAAGGGAAGAATCTCTTTTCCTTTGGAAGTAAACGAAGACAGGTATTGCTGGTAGCCATCTTTTTGTAAGGATAGAAGGCAATTTGAGCACAAAGCCCAAGCAGGAGGACAAGGTTGAGGGGACAGCAGCAAACTGGGACCTTAGCCCCAAGGACATGACTCTGAACAAACCATGCTCCAAGCCATTTCTATATGCACTTACCAGTTACATGAGACAATTAATTAACTAATTAACTAATATGGGGTCTTGTTCTGTTATCCAGGCTGGCCTCAAATTTGTGATCCTCTTGCCTCAGCCTCCTGAGTAGCTGAGCTTATGGCTACAGTGCCACTGTGCCCGGCTTACTTTTGTTTTTAAATAATGCTTGCAGCATAAGTAATATAGGGACCAGCTACGGTTTGGGGGAAAAAGAAAGTTGAGATGGTGTAGGAAATGTGAAAGAAATAGGGAATTACGAAGTACCATGTAAAAGAACCAAGGAATTAAATAAGTTTTAGTACTATGGAGTAGAATATATTTTATAAGTGGTCTAAAAAAATAAAAAGATGACATAAGAAAAGTGATCAGGCAGTCACAGGTGACTTTTAAAACAGCAATTTCAGGAAAATGATGAAATCATGATGGAAATGAAAGATCAATTTAACAAGAACTTCACAATGTACCAATTTATTTCACTTGCATAGACAGACACTTAAAAACACACATTAACTTCCTCAATATCCACCTGTGAGGCACGTCTAACATCCTACTTTATAGTCACAGCCTAGTCACACGAGTAACTGGTTTTTACAGACTTCAAATCTAAGACTGAAAAATTTGGCTCAAAGTCAATGTTCTCCTTATTATTCTAGGATCCTGGGATGAGAGAATGAGTCTCTTGGGGGGGTAAAACAAAACAAAACAAAACAAAACAAAACAAACAAAAAACAACACAGCGGCCTCAACATTCAGAATGACATCCCAGAGTCATACTGAAGATGGCATTTGGATTTGGAAGCTCTAGAAAAGATACAAGCATCTATATAACCTAGAGAGGGAGCATTTGAACAGGACAAGTGATAATGGACAGTTTTAGAGAGAGAAAGGGATGATCATAGACACATCTGGTGGGGGCTGTCCTGAAAAGATGTTCTTTCCCCTGAAAAGGGGCTGAGAAGTAATAAGGAGTACATAAAGAGATTATACGGAAAAGAAAATGGGGAAGCAGTGGGAGTACTCCCTTAGATGGTTGAAATTTTCAGTAAGAAACTGTTATTTGCTAACTGTTATGGTGTTTATCTAGCTGTCTCTCCAAAGTCTCTATCACTTATTGGTTGGGTTTTCTGGAGATTTGTGGATCACGGGGGCATGATATTCATCAGTGGTCTAGATGAGTTTATAGCTAACTCTGAAGGTGGGAGGTAAAGCATCAGAGGAAGTGGTCACTGGAGGCGTGGCCTACCACAGTATATCTCCTTCCTCCCTTATTCTCTCTACTTTTTGCTGCCAAAGAGCAGTCTCTTTGTGATGCCTCTCTGCCTCCCTACCTTGGAGCCAGTGGAACACAGTCTAAAATCTTGACAAACTGTGAGGCAAAATAAACCTTTTCTCCTTTAACTTGCAGGTGTTGGGTGTTTTGCCCCAGCAATGACACTATACAAACTTTTAGGAAATAAGACAAACAAGAACACAACACTGAAGACCCAGCAGAAAGTACTAACTGGTATGAAAACTACTCAATATCCCATGTTGCTGTTTTCTGGCAATTCCCAGGAGTTCAGGGATCCAACTGATAAAAGATAATGATGTCTTACTCAGAATTGGAGACTGGAAAGGTTAAAGTCCACAGAGAGTGAAACACTCTAAACAACCAATGAGACAGTAAAAACTGATGACCACGGGATCAGTAAGCTAATGAGATAGGTGAATAGTCAAAGACTCATAAAAACAGTGAAAGAGAAAACAAGCTCTGGTAAGTGGAAGAGAAATTTTGGTATTTCTTTTCTCTCTCTCTTTTTTTTTTTTTTTTAAGACAGGTCTCACTAGGTAGTGCAGAATGGCCTTGAACTTGCTTCTGTACCCCAGGCTGGCCTCGAACTAACTCATGGTGATCCTCCTCCCTCAACCTCCCCAGTGCTGGGATTACAGGTATGCACCACCATGCCAGGCTAGAAAGAGAAGTTTCAAGGAGAGTTTGTGGTCAGTTTTTTGACAAATAGCTTAAAATTATTTTGGCAGAAGCAGCCAGCCAGTGAGTGACTGGGGCTTGGCAGTCCCAACTTGCCTTCTGTCCCTTCAAACTGAAAGCACAGAATTGAGAGAGAACAGGTTCAGAGACATGTAGCTTTTGGCTGTGGAAAGTGAAGACTACCAACGATAAATGAATTACAATAATCAGCAAAAATACTTCTTTTAAATCAATGAGTTCCACCAGGTACGGTGGTGCACACCTGTAATCCCAGCACTCGAGAGGCTGAGCCATGAGGATTGCCACAAGTTTGAGGCCAGCCTGGACTATGTAGTGAGACCCTTTCTCAAGAAACAAAAACAAAACACAACAGCCACCAGTGGAACAATTCTCTCTAAAATTTAACTTCAAAGGCCTACTCATTCGCAATCTCTATCATTTCTATTTTAAACACTATATCTATAGTTTTGGGGCTCTTGACACATTATCCAACCAGATGAGAAAATCAGCCATGGCAATTTCTTTCACTACCACTTGGTAATGAGTAGTTCAGCAGTTTGCACTTACAAATTCTGGTAAGTACACGTTATTTAGGACAGTTTCTTCTATCAAGAATTGGGATTACCATTCCCATAAAGGAAGGAGAGCTGACAGTGGCATAAACTAAATCTTATTTTTAAAAAAATCAACTACTAAAAGAATGGTCAAGTAGTACTAACACCTGAGAAAACAAGAAACGTGAGAAATTTTGAACTTCAAAAGCTTTTCTCCATTTTACTTCTTTCTAAATAAAACAAAGGGCTTGTACAATACTACCGTATTCTAAAACTTCAGTGTGCAATTCAAGCTAATACAGAATAAAAGAATAAATCACGTATCCTTTCTTGTGCCACTGACAGTGTCCACCTCCAAGGTCTTTTCTCCCCAAAGGAACACAACACTGTATCAATTCCTTCAATGGATCTATAAAACTCACGCCCCCGCCTCCAAAGTTCAGAGACCAAACATCCACTACGCCAAAAGAGATGAACGATTTACACGAACAATCATTTGCCGTCACAGACACCACTCCTCTACTGTACTCCGAAGACGTCTGGCAGGGTCACAGAAGTCAGATCCCCTCCAAAACCATCCCTGTCTCCTGGGAACTTGATTCCTTCACGGAGGTGGGCAGAATTCACTGACCTCTGGATAGGAAGACTTTTTTTTCTTTGTCATTCAACATACCTGGCTACTGGGTAATCTTCCCAGTTAAAAACTTTTAAAGGAAGCAAGAAGGTCGAAACGAGGAAGATGGGGAAACGACCAACCCAGGAGGCGCGGACGACCCACCCACCTAAGCGACCCACTCTAGAGGTGAAGCCTCCTCCGGAGCTGGGAAAGGGGCGGCAGGCGTCACGACCGCCAATGGAGGACCTGCCAGGGGCCAACTGAAAGGGGCACGGGCCAGGGAAGGAGCAGGACGCGGGACCCGGGGCCGCAGAGTCGGGCCAACAGCCCCGGGTGCGGAGCCCCAGCGGGGCCGAGCCGAGAGCGCAGCCGGGGCGGGAGACGCGAAGCCCGCAGCCTCACTCACCTGCCAGGCGCCCGCCTCGCGGCCAGAAGCACGGGCGCCGCCTGGGCGCTCCCCTTCCTGCGGGACACAGCCCCTGCCTCCGCCGCCGCCGAAGCTCCAGTTCCCGGGACTCGAGGATGGTACGGAAGCGGGCAAAGCGGCGACGGGACCGGAACGCCGGGAGGCGTACATAGGGGTTGCCGGAGGCCTGAGAAGGCAGCTCCGTACTTCACCTGCCTCACCGGTAGCCCACGGCGCTTCCCGGGAACAGCATCGCGCCAGCTACGGCCCGTTGCTCCCGGGCCTTCGCCCGAAGCTCCCCCCAGGCAGCGGCCGGGTTTCCGGCGGCCACACCCCGCCCCCTCGCTATTTGGCCTCCGCCATCTTGCTGGAGGCGGGAACGACACAATGCGCACGCGCGAGCAGCGGAGCTGGCGGGCGTCCTCCGCCTGGCTGGGAAGCCGTAGTGCGCAGCCGTGAGCCACCGCCTACCTCTGTGGCTTGTGGTTCTGCGACGCGGCCCAGAGCTCCCGTGCTACTCCGCAAGAAGCGGATTCACCGACTGGCTAGACCTTCTCCTCTCTCTTGAAATGTGCTGCAGCCAACTTAATAGACCTACAGCTGTTCTGCATACTTCCCTCCTCGGAGCTGCCACCGTGTGCCAGGCCCTGGGCGCGGTGCTGATGGTGGCAAGATGAATAACACCGTTGCAGCAGCGCTAAAGAAACGCCTAATTTAGTGAAGATTAACGAGCTGTTGCTCAGTAGCTGCATCTGAGCCTCTTTTCCCGTTTTAATTCAAAACTTCTCTTTTCCAGAGGGCTCACTGCTTGTCTCGCACCATGTGATCAATTCTTTACCTTGCATCCTCGCAACAGACCATATCGGCTGGGCGTGTCTTAAATACTGCATTTCCAGATCCAGGTTTAGAGGAATAATAAATATAAATAAACTCACAGAGCTTACATTCTAGTGTGAACAAAGAGACAAAAACTAAAGTCACCAAAATAATGTTTGGTGATGATAAAGGGTCAGAAGAGAGCAAACCAGAAAAAGGTGGCTGTCTGATCAGGGTCAGAGCCTATCAGACAGGGAACAGCAAAACAAGAGGCCTGAGGTGGGGCTGAGCCTGAGGTCGGAAAACTACTGGAAGAGCAGGCCACATGGGCAATGCCAGGGGTGCAGTCTATGGAGGGCAGCCAAATCGAGTAAGGCGTGAGACCAGGGGAGGAAGTTGGATTTAATTCCATATGGTGGTCCCCCCTTACTATCAATCTCCCACTACTCTTAAAATGCTTCCGGCTCTTGTCTGCCTCCCTGCTTTGTACATGTTAATTTGTACATGTTAACTTTGTTTCCAGTCTAATTTCCCGTTATTTGTCAGGTTTCAGTTTAAATGTCACCTCAGAAAGGCCATCCTTCCTTCATCACTGCATTTGATTATTTCTTCCATGGCACTTAATGTGTTTTTAAACTAGATATTTATTGTTTCTTCACTGTCTCTCTACTAAACGCGAAGATGCTTTGTTCACTAGTGAATACCCAGTGGTCACTCAGTAAATGTCTGCTAAACTAATGAAGGTGGAAATAAGTTAATTAGTGCCACACTACATTGTTTTGTATTTGTTGGTTTTTAAACAACTAGTTGGTTTTACAATCAACTAGATTCTAAACAGAATTGGGGAAGGATATGACAAACTGGAGAATGGTGGAACAATGGGTAGAGATTGTGTAAGTCTGCAGGACTGGGAGAAGGAAAGTATTAATAGACCACTTATTACATGTGTTGTCCACGGTGCTACGCACTTAGTCCTCACCACAGTCCTGTTGGAAAGTTATCCTTATTTTATACATGAGTAAATATGAAGAGATTAAGTCACTTACCCAAGGAATACATCGAGAGGTGGTGCTGACCCTAAAGCCCTTACCATTTAGAAAAATTAGACTTGTATGCAAGCTTACCAGTTAATTTGAGTCTGTCACTAGCAAGTTTTCGTTAGAGATTTTAGTTACTGCCATTAAGAATTCCAGCTGGGGATGGTATACACCATAATTCCAGCATCTTAGGTGGCTAAGGTAGAAGGATCACAAGTTTGAGGCCAGTCTGGGCAACTTGATAAAGTATGTCACAAAACAAACGATAAAAGGAGCTATGAATGTAGCTCAGCATCCCTAGTTCAATTCTCAGTACTGCAAAAATAATAAATTAGAATTCAGTCATATTTCTATTCCTGCATAGAATCTGAACAAAGGTCCTGACTAAAAACTCTGTCATTCTTTAAAGCAGAGCTCATTTTACCATTTTTTAAAAGAGCAGAATATATTTATTGAGAGAAAGAAAGCTTTTGTTTGAGGGACAGAAGAGGTCACGAGTGGGTTACCCACCATTTTCTTTTAAATTTTTTTTTCAGATTTTGTATTTCCTCATATTAATAACATGCATATTTTCAGGATAGGAAAATAACTGAAAAATGAATACACACCCTAAATGCTAGTTGTATACCTTGGTTAGTCTTCTTTACTGTGTTTGACTGGGTTTTTTTTCTAGTCTCCCAGTTAATTCCTCACCCTGTAGACACTTCCCTTACAGAGGTACAGGCTCACTGTAACCATTTCTTCTTCCACTGACTTCTCAAAATGATACACCAGCATTTTGCTCTCAGCAAGTTAGTTGCTTTAAGATGGCTGAGGAGACATGTTAGAAAGGATGGGTCTACTATTTTATTGGGGGAGCCATTCAATTCTCATATGAAGTAAGAGATAACACTAAACTCATAATGTCATCTGCCCATCAACCAAAAACAATCAGTCCATATACAGACTAAGTAGTATGTGAGACTGTATGCCTGCTAAGACTCACCTCTACTTTCTACCTCACCTGAAGTATAATCCTTGGACTACTTCCTGGAAATATGGCAATGTCTTTAGTTTCTTTTGTATTTCTAATGTTTAGCATCTGCTATGAGTTAAATCATGTCCCTCAAAAGTGTTATGTTAAGATCCCAACCTCTAGTACCAATGTGATCTTAAGTGAGAATGAGTCTATTGCAGATATAATTAAGTTAAAATGACATCACAATGCAGTGGATAGGGTAACCCAATAAGGCATATGAGAAGACCATGTTAAGATGGAGAGACCGCCACAAGAGGACAGAGACAAAGATTTATGCACCTATATGCCAAGGAATGCCAGATATTTCCAGCAAGCCGTCAGAAGCTGGGAAAAGGCAAGCAAGGCTTGGTCTGCTGATTTCAGAGGAAGCATGGCCTGCTGATACTGTGGTTTGAGATTTATAGTCTTCAGAACAGAAGTAAATAAATTTCTGTTGTTTTAAGCCATTCAGTCTGTGGTACTTTGTTACAGTAGCCCTAGGAAATTAATTAATATACCACAATATATATATGGCAGAACCTATAATAGAGGGAAGAAATAGGGCAGGAACTGAGGAACCCTGGACTACTTTCCTAACTAGACAAACAGTAAACCAGCTGCAAAACCTCAAGACAGTCACCAAACAAGTTTCTTCATCTATATAAACAAAGATAATGATAGCTGCCCTGCCTACCTTTGAGACCTGCAATGATAACTAACAACTATTTATTCAGTGATGTTGTGACCAAAAGACCAAATGACAGGGTTACTGCCCCAGGGAATTTTACAGTGTGGCTGAGAAGACAAGGCATTTTATTACCATGACTAGCAGAGGCCAAAGTGCCTAGTGGGTGGTTTGGATCTTATTCACTATTGATTCTGACAGAAAGATTCTGTGGACCGACTGGAGAAGACTCCATGAAGGACCCTTGTCTTAGTTATTTTTTACTCGTTGCTGGGACAAAATACCCAACACCCAAAATGAAGGAAGGAAAGGTTTATTTCTTACAGTTCTTGGAGGTTTCAGTCCATATTCAGTTGGCTCCAAGGCAGGGTGGCACAGCGGGGCCGTGGTTCATGGCAGCCGCAAAAAGAAAGGCAGAAACCAGCAAGAGAGAGACACACATCTTCTTCCCGCCATTACATCATATCCTGACTCCACTCCTAGGTGGGGGTGGCACTCACACCACCAATCTGAGCGCTAGACAATGAACCAATCACAAATGCTAGATTTGGTTGAGTTCATAATGAGGCTTAGGGGCCACTGACATAAACCATGACAGCCCTCATAGAGAAGTTTATTAGAAGGATTTTGATACCTGTAGGACCTCCAGAAAAATACTCAATATTATGCCCATAACTGATCCTAAGAAGCCAACAAGGTAGCCACTGCTGGATACACAAACCAAAATTGGAATTGTCAATACCACTTGACCCAGACACTAGATGATGTCACTGCTGCTAGATAAGACTTGCTATTGCAACGCTCTACATGATGGAAAGCCACTGCATCTTCATAGGACTAGCTTTCAAACTCAAGCCTGGAATCAGGACAAATAATTGGCACAACCCATGCTGTCAAATAGAAATATAATGGAAGCCACACAAATAATTTTAAATTTCCTATTAGCTACATTAAGGAAGGTTTTCTTTAAAAGGCAGGTGAAATCAATTTTGGTAATATTTTTATGTAACACAGTATATCCAAAATATAATCATTTTAACATGGACACTAGCCAACAATTCAAGTCTTCTTTGGGGTGTGTGGCCAGAAGTTACTATATTTAGTAACACAGTTCTAATTAACAGGGAGGCCAGAAAAATGAAGACAGTATATGGATTTCCCATTTCCATACTGAGCAGTAGGTTCCTATGAGGAGGGCAATTTCCTAGACATCAAAAGAATGTGCTGACGTAGTTTTGAAACTGGAAGATAAAACTGAAAGAAAACCAAGACTGGATTGTAGAGGACGGAAAATGATAAACTAAGAACCTTTAGTCATTAATTTTATCTTGTAGTGATTAGGTGATCTGAAAGTTTGTGCACTGAAAAGGTGCTTTGAAAGTTTAAGGAAAGAATCATGCAAGCAAGTTGTGGTGGCACAGGCCTGCAATCCCAGTGCTCTAGAAAGCTTAGGTAGGAAGAGGGCAGCTTGAACCCAGCTTGGACAACTTAGTCACTTAGCAAGGCCTGGGGATGTAACCTGGTACAAAGACAGGCCTTGATTCAACTCCTACTAGTGTACACACACACACACACACACACACACACACAGGCATAGAGAATGAATTGAAGAGCGCTTAAATGGAATTGGAAATCCTGAGGTTTAGTTATGTTTCCCATCTGTCCAGGCTTAGGCCAGTCACCCTTCTAGATCTCTCTTTTTACTTTTAGAAATGAAGATAATATGTATTTCATGCCTCTTAGAAGGAGTTGATGAAATACTATATGTGAAAATGCCTAGTACCTGTTACAGATATTTTTCAAGGTCAAGGTTCTCCAGAGAAACAATGTATTTATAATATATTAAGATCTATTATAGGATTTGGCCTTCGGGGGAGCACCAAGTCTTATGATTTATCATAGGAATTGGCTTTGTGTAAGCCAAGAAGACCCATAATTTTCTATCTGCAAGTGGAGAACTAGAAAAGCGTGTAATTCAGTCAAAGTCCAGAAGCCTGAGAATTGAGGGGTGGAGTAGCAGTTAAGTTCTGGTCTGAGTCTTAAAACCCAAAGAACCAGAAGTATACATGTCCAAGGGTGAGAGAAGCTGCCCATCTATATTGGTGACTGTGATCTTTATCAATTCAAATATTAATCTCATGGCAAATAAATCCATGAAAAAATGTTCAACATCATTGGTCATTGTAGAGATGCAAATTCAAACAACACTGACATTCCTTCTCATCCCAGAAAAACGGCTGTCATCAAAAATCAACCAATGCCAAATGCTGGAGGGACTGTGGGGAAAAAAGAATCCTTCACTGTTGGTGGGAGTATAGACTGGTGAAACCACTGTGGAAACAGTGTGGCGATTCCTCAAAAAACTAGGATTAGTTCAACCCAGCTATTCCCCTTCTGATATCTTCCCAGAAGAATTAAAAGCATCATACCACAGTGATATATGTGCACCCATGTTTACAGTAGCACAATTTGTAATAGCTAAATCTTGTAAACAACCCAAATGCCCATCAATCAAGGAATGGATAAAAAAGATGTGGTATTTTTATACAATGGAGTACTACTCAGCCATAAAGAAGGATAAATGGGAGACTTTTGTAAGTAAATCAATGCAACTCAAGACCTTACTTATAAGTGAAATAAATTAAACCCATATGTGTAAACATTATATTGTCTCTGTAGTGTGAGACTAAACAAGTAAATAATATCCAAAATGTATAACAGATATTATAAATTGGGAAGAAATTGTGCAAAAGAAAAGACAAACTGTGATGGCAGAAAGGGAAAGAAAGAGAGAAAGAAAAAAATATATTCACAAGATAGTTAAGACATTTATACAGCTAGTTGCTCTTCACTGAAAAGAAAGGTTTGTGCTAATATTGTTTGGATAAAATATCATGCCTATATTTTGTACTCTGAATAACTACTACAAAGACAACAATATATAATATATTAATTATTGTAACTCTCCTACTAACCTGTCTTGGAACTGTTTTATTGTTATTTTTATTTTTCCTCTTTAAAATTAAAAAAGTACTAATCTCTTCTGAAGACACTCCTCAGATACACTCGGAAATAATGTTTTACTAACTATCAGGGCATCCCTTATCCCAGTCAAGTTGATACGTAAAATTAACCACCACACCTGTAACCACTCAACAAATGTTACTTAAATCCAAATAAATATGAGTATCTGGTTAGAAGTCTAGATAAATGGCAAAAAGGTTGGACTATTTCCCAAATGCCAAGAGAAAATGTAAGGTTAAAAACCCTGAAAATGTGTGTTTCAGATATCTCTATTCTGTTTCAGCTTGGACAAGTTAAAATCTGTTACCCAAGGATCCCTTTCTTCCTTGAAGTCTTTCTGGTCATCCTTGGCTAGAGGTTGTTCTCTTTCCATTGCCTATCATTCTCCTTGGGGTAATAGGATATTGGTGCTTGTTGGACTCTTGCCTTGTCTTCTTCACTAGATGCATACAGGAGGCCATAGACCATTCCTTATCTACCTTTGAGCCTGTCACTCACAATGTCCTGAACTGAAAGCTTCCAAACAAACAACATTAGTGAAATTCAATAATTTTATTAACTAGATGATGAGTATAATATGTTCTTTATATTATACTTAGTACTTTGGTATATGCTCATAAATTTTCATGATAAAAATCTTTAAAAAGACATCCAAGAAATTTCTGCTTTAAGGTGAACTGTTTAGTTTCCTTCTATCTAACTAAAATGTCAGTAGCATGGCTTAATTTTTGGTGAAACCAATCAATGTTAAGGATCAAGGACTATTACTTGTATAGGACCTTTTTAAGGTCCTGCAAGATGCTTTACAATTGGTTCATTAGTTTCTGTGCAAGCAAAAAAATAACATACAATTGGCTGAGGACATTATCTCTTTCTACGCTGACTTACCCACTGTCTTAATTCTCTTTGTGTCAGGTGGTTTTAGAGTGGCTGGCTGCAGTAATTTGGGGATTTGGCTCAGGTAAAGTTGAGTTTGTAATTCAATCTGTTTGACTTTAGTTAGAGGTTATTAGGTGACTCATAGTCACCTCTGTGTATAGTGTCTTATTGTTAACTATCTTGGTAACAGAATAATTGCCAAGAATACTCCACAGCAGTGCTTTGTGCAGCTCTTCCAACATTAAAACAAGGGTGTGGGGCCAAGAGATTGTACTTTTGTTTGTTTGTTTGTTTGTTTGTTTGTACTGGAGATCAAACTTATGACCTCGCACTTACCAGGCAAGCACTTGAGCCACTAAGCTAAATCCCCAGTCAAGGTTGTACTGTTGTATGAACATATTTATGGCACCTTTACCAGCAGTATGTGTAGAGTCAGAAGCTAATCTCTGGAAAATTATTCTGAAATTTATAGTTCAAATGGAAAATAAACCTTGTAGAAATTTCTTCCAATGAAAAAAAAATTTAAAGTATCAATAACTTAAAATTTTTGGTCAATAATATTAGAAGAAAGACTGAATTATCTATTAATCTATTAAAATATAAAAACAAAAATCACTGTTCTCTGAAGAACCAATTAAATATCATCCAAAATTGCCTCTGCACCAAAGGCAGGCTAAAAGTATCATTAGGTGGTAAAATAATGCTCATATTATATTATTTTTCTAGATTTTGTCATGCTTGTGGATTTTTGTCTGTATACTAAAATTTGTAATTTATTGTGATTGTTTTCTCATTCTAAAGAGATATTTCACTTTTTAACCTAAATTTGTATTCATGATTTTGTATTTTTCCTCATGAACAATCTGGAAGAGATTGTGGAAGATTAATGTTAGTTCTCAAAATGTTGGTAAAGTTCTCCAGTTGAAGCCATTATGGTCTGGAGGATTCTTCTCCAAGAGTATTTTAATGACAAGTTCAACTTATTAAATGATTGTAAGACTATTCTGTTTCATATTGTTTGAACTTCGGTAGTTCATGGTTTTTGAAAATTGGTCCATTTTTTTCTAAGTTATTGAATTTATAAGTGTCTGTGGAATTCTCTTATTATTCTTTTAATGGCTGTAAGAACTGTAATGACATCCTCTTTCATATCTACTATTGATTTGTGTCTGTTTCAGTTTTGTGTTCATTGCTGGTGATTGAACCCAAGACCTTGTGCATGCTAAGCATGTGCTCTACTGCGAAGCTCGTACCCCCAACCCCCAGAATAATTTTTCATTCATAATACAGTATAATAAACCATCCTTCTAACCAATACCTATTAAAGATTTCAGCTAAAGTAATTGAATGTCATAAAGTTAGCAGACAGAGATGCTGTGATTTTCCATCTAATAGCAGGAAAAAGAAAACATTCCATCTTCACAGGAATTAATAATTCATCATATCCAATTCCTGAATATCTGGCTCTTAAATAAAACTGAGCATAATACTATTTTTCTTGGCTTTTTAAAATTGAAAATCCTATTGATTCTTCTGGTCACTAAAGGAACACACTGATGTAGTTTGAATAATAAGTTGATAAGGGTTTGTCTACATTTTATTTTGCATTACCAGAGTGTAATATATTTGTCCCTTCCTGGTCACTGAGGCGATACCCAACACCTACAGCTTAAAGGAGGAGAGGTTTACTTCGGCTCGCGTTTCAGTCTAAGAGTTGGCTGGCTCCAAGGCAGGGCAGGATGGCAGAAGGATGTAGCAGAAGAACAGCTTCTCACCTCAGGGGACCCAGGAAGCAAAGGGCAATGGGAAGAGCCGGGAAGAGAGATACACCCTTCCAGCCCACGTCCAAAGTGACCTGCCTCTTCTGACCAACCAGACTGTTTGGTGTTGGTAAGTAACTATCAGCCTCATAATACAATCATCTTTCAGAAGCCCCACCTATGACTGGATGAGGCTTTGGGGGACAGTTTAGATCTAAACCATAACATTCTGGCCTCCCAAAGATTCATGTGCATCGTTTTTAGGCAAAATGCATTTAGTTCATCTCTAGGAGTTGCATAAGTCCTAACAGTTTCAGCATTCCTGAGAAGTCCAAATCCAAAGTATCTCTTCTGAGTTGTAAGGCAAACACTTAGATGTCAGCCTCTATAAAAATAAGAAAGTTAAGCACTGTATGTATAATGGTTGATACATTGTGTTAGCTTGAGAAGTCTAGATGCTTAATTAAGCAACTCAGCAGTTCTACATCCTGGGGTGCAGAGGACATGTTTTTAACCACTCTAGGATGTTCATTGTGTCAACTTGCGAACTTTAGAAGTTTAAGTGATTCAGCAGGGGGTCAGGGTCCAGGTAAACATCTTGAACCTGTGCAAGAGGAGAGCACAGAGATGGTGTGAGTGCTACACCCACCCTGGGGCAGGTAGTCTGCTTACAATATAAAGGAGAAAAAGAGGCTTGCTTCCCTCACCCCTTCTGCTCTTGCTGTCTTCTGCTACCTTGAACTGTTGCCCTTGAGCCATGCCACCCTGACTTAAAGTCAGCTGATTACAGACTGAAATCTCCACAAAACTGTGAGCTAAATAAGCCTTTCCTTTCTTAATTTTAGGTGTTGGGTATTTTGTCTCCACAAAGAGAAATGTAACCATGACACACTGTCAACATACAGTGAGGAGAAACATCTCCTTTCCAAAATGGAAAAATAGGGAACTAGAAACTGATGGATCCAAAGCATGACTGAAATCCAGCAGAGCCAACAGTAAATCCTGTAGCTCTGAGTCCTGCACCTGGGGCAAGTTTTTGCAACAAATGAACTCCAAAGAACTTACATGGTCCCAACGCTATGGAATTGCCAGTGGTCCTAGCCCTCATGGCTTCTCCCCTGGGCTGGCTTTGCTGATTCCTTGTAGCTTTCCACATCAGACATTCCACATCCCAGGAAGTGTCTCCAACTTCCTGGAGTTTTTACTGCACTTTGACTTCACTCTCATAGCTCCAAGCTCTGCCCTTTCAGGGTCACACTATCTGGCCTCCAAGACCTTCTGCAGAAATCTGAGTGGAAGCCTCCTTGAACTCACAACTCTGTTGTCAAGCAGGATATCTCAGAGCCCTCCTCAGAGCAGTGTTTCACTGGCAACTTTGAGCCTGCTACAGATGGGGCCTTGCTGGTTTCTCACATGCTCTCAAGCCATCTTTCCTTTTCTTTTTCTTTTTTTGGTACTGAGGATCCAACTCATGACCTCACGCTTGCCAGGCAGGTGCTTACACCACTGAGCTAAATCCCTAGCCTTCAAGCTATCTTTCTTATTGTCCTGCAGTAAAGTAATTGGCTTCTTTTTAGTGCTAATATTCTCAGCAACCAAGATTTTTGTCTGTTCCATCTTTGTGAGAAATTTTCTTCTGGCAAAACTGAAAACTTTTAAAAATTGATTTTACTTCTTGTTTCTCAGTGTAAACATGGCTGAAAGCAGCAAACAGTGTCCATGCTACAGCCTGAATAGTGGACTGCTTTGAAATTTCCTCTACCAGGTTAATTAGTCCACCACTTAATTTCAGTCTCCTGTAAAGTCTCAGGACATCAGTAAAATGCTAATCTCTGTATACAACTTTTCCTCTAGAGCATGGTCTGGAGTCTGGTTGCAAATGGACTCCTTCTTTACAACTGGAAACTCCTGAGCTTGGTCTTTCATATTAGTATTTCTATCAGCATTCTGATCTTTTGAACTCTGACCAGAATCTCCCATCAAGCTCAGCTCATAGCATTCTTGGGCTGTGTCTCCGACTTGCACCTCTATATCTTTCCAAACTGCTCCAGCGAACCTGTTCCAAAGGCTTCTGAGCTACACACAGTCAGGTGTAGTTGCAGTAATAACCCCAGTACCAAAATCTGTCTTAGTCTCTTGTTGATAAGACACCATACCCAATACTTGCAATTCAAAGGAGCAAAGGTTCCTTTTTGCTCATGTTTAAGTTCAGGGTTGGCTAGCTCCAAGGCAAGATGGTATGGTAGAGGGGCATAGTAGAAGAACTGCTCACCTCACAAGGTCCCATAAGCAGAGGGTGAAGGGAGAAGCTGGGAAGGGAGACATATACTTCCAGGCCATGGCTACAGTGACTCTCCGCTTCAGGCCCAGACCCTGCCTTCCACTAGCAAGTCATCTGTAAACCCTCATAATACGATCACTTTTCAAAAGCCCCGCCTATGAGTGCATGATGCTTTGGGGGACATTTTTAAAGAAATCTTAACCACATGTATCACAGAAATTTTGGAAATTCCAGAAAATCATCAAGAAAAAACCCCCTTACCACCTAAGATAATTGTTAATAGTTTGAAGAATGTTTTTCCAGATTTACTTTAAAAACAAAAAGAGTTTTAGGAAACAGCTTTTCCCTCATCAGTCACTGTTTAAAACTACAGAATATTTTAATGAATGAAATTTAATGAAGAAAACTAAAACATTTATTTCACTGAAATTCACATTCATTTCTTCATACAATTTATGATTTGGGTGGTGACACTAATAATTCAGCATTAACAATCAGTCTGAGTAACTCAGGAGAACATCCTATAAGCCCAAAGCAGACACAGCAGCATACTCAGAGTAGTGTGGTTCAAGAGACACGACATATGTTTACACCTCCAGTTTTTATGCTACCGTAGCTGCCTCAAAATTTAGGGTGGAGGAAGAGCTAATAGACATACACCAGGATCTTTAGTGGACTTAAACCTGTTCAAAGAAGTGAGAAAAAAGGCTGGGGATTTAGTTCAGCGGCATAAGCGCCTGCCTTGCAAGCAAGCAGTCGTGAGTTTGATCCTCGGTACCAAAGGGGGCAAAAAAAGTGAGAAAAACAATTGTGAAATTTCAAAGACTTTATGAGCTGACTATTAAGCACAGTCATTATTAAAAAGTAAATGTTATAAAATTATAATTTAACGAGTTACATTGAAAACAAAGCTAATAAGTACTCAAAACTCATCATTTAAAAATCATTTTTACTACATTTTGTGATTTCCTACGATCCAGTAATCTTCCATGGTTTGTGTGTATGGTGGAAATTCTGCATAGTGTTCTGGAGGACATCTCTTCTTAACTGTGATATCACAATGGTAGTTTGAAATTTAGCCAGGGTGAATATTTACATCATAAAAATCAACAAATAATGCAAACTTGGCCTTGATTTATTGTTTTGTTAATTGTCTAGGAATGGAGAAATGTTAATATTGTAGATTAAACTTAAAAATACATCTTGAAGAGTGCGAAACTTGAGGAAATACTCTTCAAGGACTCAAAAACCATTATCAACTTCGTTTAAGTCACTCATGTCATTGATAAATGAGGAAAGTTCTAACATGCCCTTGTTGTTTCACTTTCATCTTACTCATTAATGTCAATGAAAATATCCACCAAGATTCTTGCTGAAACTACACTTTATTTTCAGTCATAAGTTGGTTGCTGATACAAAAGTTCATCAAAAATCAGTGAAACATTCTGTGAGAATCATTTGGTATATAAATTTCACATAAAATATTGCATATTTTACTACTGATAAACTATAAGATATGTACTCTCTCTGTCTTTTGGGGGCTGGGAGGGATTGAATCCAGGGGCTTGCACATTGTTAAGCACATACCCTCCACCTGAGCTATGTCCCCGGTACCTACATACTCTTTACTTACTTTTGTTGGTTTAAGGATTAAATTATTTTTTATTAAGTTTATTGGTACATTCTAGGTATACACAATGATCACATTCATCATAGGAAATTTGTACCTGTGCATGATATAACTTGATTTTTTCCCAATTCCCCTACCCTCCCTTCCACCCCTGCTCCTGTCCTTACTGACAAAAGATTTGTCACCATTTTTCCTCTTATTATTTAATTGTTTTCCCTTCCTTCTTGTTTCCTCCCCCTCCTTTGTTCCCCTTCCCATTCGAACAATTTCTTCCTATTTCACAATATCTATTACGCATTTGGGTCTTTATTTACACTTTCAGTTTCTCACACTAGAGAAACTGGTGTGGTATTTACACATGTGTGTCTGATTCATTTCACCTAAGAGTATGGTTTTGAGGTGCATCCATTTTAAATTATTTATTTTTAGGAAAATTTAGACTTCTGTTTTAAATTACTTATTAATAACTTCTTTAAGTTTGTCTGCAAGCACTTGTCTCCTTAATATTGTTTCTCTGCTGACATTTCTGGTTTCTCTATCATTTCCTATACCTTCCCCTTAAGTTTTCTTTTCTGCTCCGTATTTTGGGTGTTCTTCCTGCTTAGGTTCTTCCTCATCAATTTATCTCAGACAGTGATATCTCAGACAGCTTCAGACAGTGTTCTCGTTGCCTCAGCTCCTCTTTTTCTAAGCGCTGAGAAATCTGCTGTTGGTCCTTCAGGGGTTGCGTGTCCTAAGTCAGAAATCTTCAGGCCTTTTTGTGAGAGGGAGAAAGTGTCAGGCAACATTTTCCTCTTTCTTGCCAAGGGTTGTGCTGGCTGAGTAGCAAAATGCACTTTAACTTCTGAGGGTGGATGTGCAAAATGTTCACCATCTCCTTTGGAATTGCTCATTTGTGCAGCTTCACTAGTGTGCACTCTTTATCTCTTAACATTTGAAAGAAATTTGTATGTGTGTTTCAGAGAGCTGGTTATGAATAATTTCCTAGTGCACTACTGATTAGCAGCAAAGGCTTCTTTTGCCCCTTTATCATAGCCCTGGATGATTCCTTTCAGCTAAGCACCTGCAGATGAGTAAACATGGATAATAGGAGTGAAAAATGAAAGATGGAGGAAAAGCAGAAGAATCAGAAAGGATGGAAAAAGAAGAGAAGCCTGCCTGTCCTGCCTTGTGTACTAGCCTACCTCCTCTCTGCTGTCCACCAACAGCTGGCAGCTGTCTGTGAGAAGGGAGACAAACCACTGCTCAGCCCTTTGGATTTCTCGGGTTACAAATGTGTCAGGGATTAGCTAGTGACCGTGGAGGAGCTAAGGAGCTGGCAGTCTCTACTGACAATGACTATGCTGACTCTGAGTCAGAGTTTTGCTTATAACATTAAAAAATTGAGATATAATTTATGTACGGTAACACCCACCGTTTCAGAGTACAGTTCCATGTGCTTTGGCCTGTGCCTGCCACCCCAACCAACATGTAAAACATTTGCAGCCTTCCCAAAAGTTCCCTCATGCCTGAGGTTCAGTTTCTCTCCCCATCGCCAGCTGCTGACACCACTGATTACTGTTCTGTCCCTCTTGTGTTTTCTTTTCCCCAGAATGGCACATAAAAGGACCTCTACATAGTAGCCTTTTGAGTCCAGCTTTCTCCTTTTAGCATAAGGCATTAGAGAATCCCCCACATGGCTGCATTGGTAGTTCATTTCTTCTAATTGCATTACATGAACATACCAGAATGTTACTCATTCACCGATTGACGAATATTGGGACTGTTTTCGGTGTGGGACAATGATGACTACAACTATTATAAACAGTCATTTACAGGATTTTGCATGTACATGTTCTTTCCCCTTAAGTAAAAACCCCCAGGAATGGGACAAGGGGTCAATGGTAAGTGTGTGTTTGACTTTATAACACACTGCCACAGACACAAATTAAATGACACTGAGCATCTTTTCATGTGCTTCTTTGACACTTGCATATTTTCTTTGTTGGAATTTCTTTTTTTTTTTTTTTTTTTGGTGCCGGGGATCCAACTCACGACCTCACGTTTGCCAAGCAGGCACTTATGCGACTGAGCTAAACCCCCAGTCCCTTTGTTGGAATTTCTATTTGAAATACTTTGCCTATTTTTTTTCTTTTGCAGTGCTAGAGATTGAACCTGGGACCTTGCATGTGTCAGCAAGCACTTGATCATGGAGTTACATCCCCAGCCCTTTTTATGTTGAAATAGTCTTGCTAAGCTATTCAGGCCAGCCTCAAACTTGAGATCCTCCTGCCTCAGGCTGCCAGTAGGTGGAATTACAAGCATGTGCCACCACACTCAGTTTATTTTGTCTATTTTCAAATGGAATTTTTAAGAACTCATCGAGTTTAGAGAGCTCTTTGTGTATTCTGGATATGTCTTTTAGTGGATACATATTTTATACATATTTTCTCTCAGTTTATATCTTATGTTTTTATTTTAACGATGCCTTTTGAAGAGTAAAAGTTTTAAACTTTAATGAAATGCAAGTTATCAGTTTTTTTCTTCTATAGATCATATTTTCATGTCATCTGTGAGAATTCGCCTATCCTAAGGTAACAACATTTTCTTCCTATGATTTATTCTAGAAGTTTTATAAGGTATCTATCTATATTACATAGATTTTTTTGGTATGGAACAAGATAAATATCATTTGCTTTTTGAATATAACATTAAAAAATTGAGATATGATTTATGTATGGTAACACCCACCATTACAGAGTCCAGAGTACTCAATCGTCCTTCACTGAAAGGACTATTCCTTCTCTGTGGAGTCACCTCTGTGCCTTTGTTGAAAATCAGTTGATATGCATGGGTTGAGTTATAACTTTTAAATGAGACCTTTTATACTAGGGCAACCAGTTGCTTTTTTCTAGGGAGGAAAAGGCTATCTCAGAAGCCCATGAATAATGTTCTCGAAGATGACTAAATTCTTGAACAAGAAGCTCAGAGGAGCTGAGTATGATGGCACAGGCCTATATTCCTGTGTGAGGCTGAAGGAGGAGGATCATAAATTCAAGCCCAGTCTGGGCAACTTAGCAAGATTCTATCTCAAAATAAACTAGTAAAAAGGACTGTGGATGTAGCTCAGAACCTCCTAGGTTCAATCTCCAGTACTGCAAAGAGAAAGGGAGAAGCTTCCAGGTAGACTCTAAGATTAAGCCTTATTCTTACTAGAACTGAAGGAAAAATATTATTGCATAATTATTAGCTGCCCTGCTTATTGTATACTGCACATGCCTGGACTCTAAGCAGTCCTGAATACGAAGGGGTCTTTCAATTTTTTTCTTCAGTAAGTTAAAAATAATTCTAGGATAAAGTGAATATAATGTAGAATTTTAAGGATAGAAGAATCCAGGCAAGTATCTATTTTAAAATTTTTTTATTGTAATTAACAGTTATTTATAAACATATCATGCTGTATAAAATGATACATACATTTTAGGAATGTTGCTGAGTTTTTTCCCTCTTACCTATCATCATGATCTAGGTTTTTCATTGTTCCTGGGGCTCGACTTCACGGCCTTGGGCATGCTAGGCACACACTATACCACTGCGCTACATTCCCAGCCCATGACCTACTTTTACTTAAGTCCTTCACATGTGTGTTTGACATCAGAATCTTTTGCAACACTAGGATCACTGATTGTGTCATCTAACCCAGTTTTTTTTCAGAGCTTATCAGCTTTGCTTTGTTCGATTCATGTTATTTGAAATATAGCATGATTTGTTTTTCTGCATGAAGCTGTCCTCAGCAATTTTATCACAAGCCATAAGAACTTATTTGCACAGCATTAGAGTCCTTGGCATTTTTATTCATGCTGAACCCACGCATTAATGATATTTACCTCATAATACCACATTGTTGTTTTAAAAACAAACATATCTAGGATTGCATTATGCCTCTTTCAGTTCTCCCCAACAAAGTGGAGGGAGAGAAAAGAGAGGAAAATAAGGCACTAAAACCCCTAAAACTCAAAGAGCAGGGGATTATGCAAAAGGGGATTTGACAGACAAAGATTGATAAAGGGGGGAAATTCCGCTCCCTAAAATGGTTTCCTACGACAGGAGAGTGAGTGTTGGGAGTTGTAGTAAAGCGTAATTGGCCAGTAGGTGATCACTGCTTGGGGTTCCAGGCCCCTAAATCGCTAGGGTTTTCTTCTTTGCCTAATGAGGCAGATTATCTTGCCAATATCTCTCACAAGTAGAATTTGGCCTATACAACATTTTGGTTGCTTGTTGATAAGTCCGTGGCTTGATTCTTGCCCTTGAATAACTGTGTGAAGTGCAAAGCAGTGAATGTGTTCCTTTTGCTTACGTGTTTCTCTTCATGTTCTTGAGGAGACTGGGAAGTCTTATTTTCAGGTAAATTTCCCTTTGCTTTTTAAGTCCTTTTCACTTCTCACTGGAAGATCACTTTTTGCAGCATGGGTCCTTTCAGACTTTCCTGACCTATTTTGCCTTGCCTGTGTCTTATACAAAGAGTGTGTGTGTGTGTGTGTGTGTGTCTGTGTGTGTTCAAGGGAACGAGAAGTTGGGTGACTGTCTGCATTTGGTCATCTGTGGATAAAGTCTAATCAGGAGACAGATACCATGTAGTAATTTGCATTGTAAAAATTGAAATAATCATAAACTATAACAAAGGAGTATATTAACAGGAGATCATCTACTTAAAGGTAAAAATGAATCTAAAAAGTAGAGCAACAGCTGATATAGGGAGCAGCCATGATTTTGAGAGCTGAGATAGTACACATTGAGGAGCCCCACCCTGGCTGAGACCCAAATCTAGACTTCTTTGGAGAGGGCGCTGCCATAACTCACTGGATAGAGAAGTTTGCTGAGGTCCAGTGTACAAGACTCCACCTTCGAGTTAAAAGCGGAAGGCTGGGTGCCAAGGAGAGGTACTGGGCATGGATAGCTGGGGGTGTTGGAGGAGCCATTTGTTGGAATTCATAGAGCTTCTGGTACTGCAGCTGGAGAAGGTGTAGCGGAATGTCACCCACGGAGAGGTGCTTCTTACTCCTGGCTACTGAACACCACTACCCTCTGTGCTCTGTGGGCGTGGGTGCTAAAGGAGCCACATCCCTAGGAAATGAGGCCTGCAAAAGCCAGTGTGCACAGAGAAGCATGCTAAGAGGAGTGAAGCAGCACCAGGACTGGAGTCCCTTTTCTCTCTCGTGCCCTCTAGCACGTCTTACTTGTGGCTTGGGACTGGAGACAACAAAAGTTTTCCTGCTAAGGAAGAAAGCAGCAGTTGTTCCATTAGTTGTTGTCTATGTTCTGTGTGGAGGTTAGGTGCTGGTGTACATTCCACTGTTAACTGTGTGCCAAAGGCTCCTGTATCTGGATGGAGATAAGGAACATTCTCCAGCTTTTCCTCGTATTTAATGAATCCAATCAGCCAGATGGAATTAGAGTATTTCATCCTAATTTAGTGAGGGTCATCCAGACCATAGGTAACAGTACCTGCAGGTTCTTGCAGTAAAGATCTCAGGCTAGCGGGGAGGCAGGCTGTCAGTCATCTGCGTAACATGCCCGAGCATTGGGGAGGAGAGGCTGGGCATTCAGAAGAGGAGGCTGTGTCAGGGGATTGGTGCCTCTGGTCCTGGAGACCAAAGATACTTCATCAGTTCTCCACCGAATTCCAAGGTGATTCAAGCTGGCTGCCTCAGGAAGCTACTCCCAGGAAAGACAATTAATTGTGACACCACAGGTCTTCAACATCAAGGTCTGTGTTCCTCCAGTCTGGCCAATTTAGTCACTGCTGAGGGAAAGAAACTTTCCTGGCCTCAATGTCCCTTGTCAGTTCCCTACCTCTATCCAGTATCTGAACATCCTGGCCTAGTTTCCAATCGTGACTTTCTACTCCCACTTGCTTGAGAATAGTGGGTTAGAGTGGTGCAGTTCTCAGTAGGAGAGGTGTATATTGTTGCTCCTTTGTGTGTGGAAAAGAAGTGAGGCCAGCAAGAATGAGTAGTTGCACCAGTCATCAGATACTGGTAAGAAATGATAGCATTTGAATTTTTAAAATAAGCTATGTATAGGCTTAGCCAAGAAGAACTAGATTTTAGTAGGAATAGTGTTCCATGTATGCGGTATTTTAAAATAAAGCACCAATGAGCTCCAGTGGTGCAATCGATTAGCACACAGTACTTATATAAAATAAAGCACCCGGCTGACATTTGTCATCATCATCATCATCATTATCATCATCACTGTGATTAGGTAAGATGCCTCTTAAACATATCTGTGCCTATATTTGAAGAAGTACTTTAA
Source organism: Dolichotis patagonum (assembly GCA_004027295.1). NCBI lineage: Eukaryota > Metazoa > Chordata > Mammalia > Rodentia > Caviidae > Dolichotis > Dolichotis patagonum. The sequence continues at coordinate 95,588 of PVJX010004186.1, forward strand.
AATTACTTGGTTCTGAAATAAGGAGTACTAGCTATTTTTTTTTTCCTTGAATTTCTCCAAATTCTAGAGAAGAAATGAGCCAGAGAAAGGGACCTGGCAAGAAAATGAGGAAAGCAAGAGAGTTTAGCTGAGAATATTTATGGTGCTCCCTGGTCCAACACTTTTCTCTTTTCTCCATAGCAGATATAGACTCCTACATAAACTTGGAAACTTTAGAGCAGGGGGACCTCTGACCCTCCTCTCTAGAGACCTGGGAAGAAACTACCATCAGGATTGTTCTCACCAACAATGAATAGAAATGCAAGGTTAAGTAGAGAGCAAAGGCAGGAGGCATGCTCATAGCCTGAACTGGGGAGACACCAAGCTTTCCAACATGTCCAGCGATGGGCATGATGGGGACCATGTCACTTTGGGGAACGGTGACTATAACCCAGGATCTAAGGTGGGCAGCCAAAGGGTCAACGTGTGGTTGACTCTCCCAGTTTTACTTGAGCTAGGTGGGGCTGGATGGGAGTGGGAGTGGCAAGCCTTTATTACACAGAGACAAGAGACTGTAAGTTATTTAGATGTAAAACCTTTGGCTATAGGAAGGAGAGAGGCAATTAGGACACAGCCAGACACACCCTTTTTGTTCTTCCCTTGCAACAAATACATCCTGAAAGAGCGGAGGAGAATCCTTAAGAGTAGAGGGAAGCTCTTGTATTGAATCTGAGCTCCAAATGGACTGAGTTTAAATCTTTAATTTGACTGAATATTTACTCTAAGGGACTAATTTTGAAACTGTAGTGACATAGTTACCTTGAAAGTGACTGCACTGCTTCCTCCCATCGTTGAAATGGGGACTTGTTACATTGAATTTCATCGTAGAGAAATAAACTGAAATACATTTCTTCCCATTTGAGTTGTAGATTATGAATTTTAAATCCATTACACTCTCATACTCTCCCTTTGAAGTCTTAAGTCATTTGCACGATGTGCTCCGCAGCACCACCCGAAAGGGAAGTGAACGCGGTACTGCAGGTGACTGGGACTGCTGGAGACCACACTTGGAACCCAGGCGCTGATTCCCCCGTCTGAGCATCTGATTCAGAGGCTGCTTCTTTTTGGCCTCTCCCGGCTCACTGATGACACAGCTTTTTCAGAAGTTATCATACATTGTACATCCCATTAATTATCTTAAAAAAACCCCAAAACATTTATTAAGTGCTTATGATATGCTAAGTACTAGCCTGTAAATAATATGCTGGAACACAGGAGCTTACATTGAGGGACTCACTGAGGAAAACAAGGAGATAAGGGACTAGACTGATAAGCAGCCTAAGAAAAGCATTTATTAAATAATCCAGGCTAACTTCCTCAAGTAACAGACTTCTTTTTCTTTTCCTTCGTTGACTGAGAGGACAAAATGACAAAGGGCAGCAAAGAGGCAGTATGTAAAGTTGAGACAAAAAGGAGATAATGAGTAAAGTCAGAGGTAACAAAGTAGGAATGAGATAACCACAATAATAAAAAAGAAACTGTATAAACATTGGCCATTGTCTGGGGAAAGCTTATTGTCTGACACTATCATTCTCAATCCAGTGTCTTCTTTTACCAGCAGTAAAAGTTCATATTATTGCCTACCAGAAGTCTCCTCTGATCCAAGACCTTTTCATTTGATCTGTAAGAAAGTGCAGTGTGGCATAGGTGCTCTGGTTATTGTAGGAGAGAAGAGTCAGCGACTGTAAAATGGTGGATTGATATTTTCTACTATGGCTGAAGTGGGACCTGGGAGTTGTTAGCTGAAGAATCAGGAAGTCAGGAAAATGATCAACAAGAGAGATCTTTTCCCATTTCACTCTGGTGTTAGGAATAAAGGACTTTAAGAAACTGATTATATAAGGAAAAAGATTGTCTTATTACAAGGATTTCTCTTTCCTTTCATATTAATTCTTCACCACACACACGCACGCATGCAAGCACACACATGTGCACACACACACACATACACACAGCCTGTGTCACCAATCTAGTATTCCAAGGAGGGAGAGAGAGGTCAATTATCTTTATAAAAATTCTTTATGCTAGGACACACATGGAAGTTACTTTAAAATGCAATACTTTAATATCTTCATCTGTATATCATTTGATTTATCAAATAATAGATATTTTCAGTAGAATTTGCTTTGGCCTAATCCTTTAAAAGGCACCTACAGCTAAGTAATGTACAAAGGCAAGTATGTATTA